>DWHP01003690.1:0-13173 GCA_018247895.1 Parnassius honrathi
AATAAAAGAGCATATCTTTGTCTTTGACTCTATTATTCATTGCATATTGTCTTTGGTTTTGTTTTAAAAACAAAAAAGCATTTTTCATATGGCAGTATTTGGTATCAAATTCGATACCGTCCCGAGTCAGCTTGAATCGCCAATTCGGTACTGACTCCATCGCGGTTTTTAACTGACCTTATATAGGCCTTCTCCACTGAAATATCTCGAATATTCGAGCACATAGTGGCCTCAACCGAATAAGTGTAGAAAGTTCTTTCCTAGTTCCGCCACTCGATACTAGATGGTGCTAGTGGGAAGGTTCTAGAATGTAATATTCTAGAAAGATCTCCTAATTCTGCTACTCGATACTAGATAGCTGCAGCACTGCCCCCTTCTAAGACATGCTGATCCTGAGCATTACCGGCCACATAATAACGCGCCAGCCGATCCACATGGACGATATTAGGAGTACCTCTTGCACCTTTCTGTATCCGGTTGGTTACGTCATTGATTCTTGTCACAATTCGGTACGGTCCTTATCATTTAGCTTGAAGCTTATTTCCCTTTGCTGCGGACTGGATTGTGCGACCACACTAGTGAACCTTCGTCGAACCCTTTGTTGTTCATTTTGCGGTCATACCGGATTTTCCTCTTTTCGGACATTTGCTGGCCCGATTGTCCAACGTGCTCATAAATGTCATTCATTTTGTTTCGCAAGTCATTTGCGTAATCGGTTATAATGCGTGGGACATCAGGTGGTATTCCGGTGATCAGGTTTGCGGGCAGCCGTAATTCTCTTCCAAAGTTAGCGAAAGTTGATGTCACTGATGTACTTTCGTGGACAGCGCTTCGATAAGACACCTAAAACAGTTGTATGTGCTTGTCCCAATCTCCTTGCCGATTTGCCACAACTTTTGCTAGGTACCTCTCCAATATCAGATGTAGTTCTACCACTCCATTAGATTGCGGGTGGTAAGGAGTTGTTCTTGTTTTATGAGTACCCAAAACTCGCCAAGTTTTCTGGAATATTTGAGACTCAATATTCCTTTCATGGTCGCTGTAAATCTCCAAAGGTACTCAAAACGACAAAAGTCTTTATGAACTAGTTTATCTGCAACGGTTGAAGCTTCTTGATTTGGAATCGCGAAGACTTCTGGCAACTTAGTGAAGTAATTCATCACAACCATGAAATACTTCTAACCACTTTCACTTTCCGGAAACGTCCTCGCCAAATCAATGGCTATTCTTGCCCATGGTGCACCATTATACAATTTCAATGCACCTCTACTACGATTCTGAGGTTCCTTTATAGTCGCACAACTTATACATTTGCGACACCAATCCTCGACATGGTCTCGACAGTGTACCCAGTAAAATCGTTCTCGGATCTTTAGTAGAGTTCGTTTAACTCCCAGATGACCCCATGAACAACCATTATAGTACAGCTATAGAACATCCGGTACTTTAGCTTTAGGGACAACCATTTGCACAGGACTCTATCCTGAATCAGCAAGCTGTGCCATTGGGTCCAATAGCTTTTCGTGGTTGAACTCATTGCTGAGACGTTGCTCCACTTGGGCTTGGCAGCACTGGCCTTCATCAATTCTGTAATCGGCTTGATGTCTGAATCTTCCTGCCGTGCATGTTATAGGCCGTTCTTCCACTCGTTACTAAGGTGATTTTTCCTGAGCATTCTCACAGATACCACTTCCTTACCCTCCTGCCTAGTATAATGCTTGCAATCTTCAAGAAAAGGCCTTCTTGACAATGGCTATTCCGCGTTGTTCGATCACAATGCATCCGCGTTGTTCGATCACAAATTCGTATTCCTGCAGTAGTTCAATCCATCTCACAACTTGTCCCTCTGAACTGAAATCTTGAACTGAAATAGCCATTTTAGTGCAGCATGATCAGTTCGTAAGTGAAATTTCCACCCCAGAAGATATTTGCGAAAATGGTGCAATGACTTTACCACAGCAAGCAATTTTCGTCTGGTGACACAATATTTTCTTTCCGGTTTTGACGACTTGCTGAAGTACGCTATCACAACCGATTTGATCACCATTCCGTTGAGACAATACACCGCCAGGGTCTATATCACTTGCGTCTGTGTCAACTATAAATTTCTTGACCGCATTAGGGTACCCCAAATTTGTTGTTTAGCACAGACGGTCCTTGAGCTCCTGGGATGCAATATCACAACTTCCATTCCAGCAGAAATGTCGCTTCCCCTCGGTTAGCTTGTGCAGAAGTTTGGCTATATCTGCAAAGTTCTTCACAAATTGCCGGTAATAGGAACACAAATCCAAAAATGGTCTAACCTGCGTCTTGTCTTTTGGAACCGGCCAATCCTCGACGGTGATGATTTTCTCTGGATCCGTGCGAATACGTTCTTCCGACACTACATACCCAAAAAGCTAACTTGCCGTTTGAATAGTGAACATTTGTTCAGACTCAACCCAAGGTTGGCACATAGATCTTCATGAGCACGCGTTCTAAGTTCTGAAGGAGTTCCTGAAACGTACGGCCTACGATAATGGTATGATCAAAGTATACCAGACAGGCATCGCCAATTAACCCGGTAATTACAAGTTCCATAAACTTTTCAAACGTTGCCGGAGCATTGCATAATCCGAACGGCATAACTTTAAAATGCCACAGACCCTTCTCCTTCGTGTATGTAGTTTTATCCTTGTATTTAGGGTCAATTTCAACTTAACAGTAGCCACTTTTCAAGTCTAGCGTACTAAACTACTTTACTCCTGTAAGCATGTCCACGGTGTCATCAATTCTTGGCAAGGGATAGCTGTCCTTCATCGTTACATAATTCAGATGGCGGTAGTCAACACAAAACAGAATGCTGCCGTCCTTCTTCTTTACCGGCACCACTAGTGAACACCATGGACTAGATGAAGGTTCAGTAACACCGTCTTTCACCATTCCCTCAATCATGATTTTCACTTCCTTTTCGCGTGCTACCGGCGATCTTCTTGGCCGCTGATGGATAAGCAATTCTTCCCCTGTGTTTATTTTGTGTTGGACTAAGCCATAAGAATGACAATTCTTATGTCAGCATCGCTTGATGAGAAAACATCGGCGTAGATTAGTAACAATTTCTTCACTTTGACCATTTCATTCGGGGAGAGAACGCTGCGACAGTCTTCGTAAGTGTGGTTACTCTCGTTTATGCATCCTTGCTGTATGTCCCAGTCAATAGATATCGCCACCGACGCATCCAATCCACTTCCTCATAAGTACCAACCAGTGTACCTTTTTCTATAAACCGTTCCTGGTCACAAAGGTTCAGCACAGGTACTCCTGAGATATCAATGGTTCTGACCAAGGTTCGAACTACGTTCCATGGAAGGTCATTGTCTACCCTTTCCACGAGTATACACTGGTGAGCTTGCCGAATTCCGAGGAAGACTAACCAGCACAATCGTTTCCGATCTCGGCGGAATAACAATCTTCTTACGGCTGTACAGGTCCCCTTGTAACGCCTCTTTCACGTAAAGTTGCTCTTGTCCACATTTCAAAACACCTTGCTTAACGTCGATCTCACAACAATTTTTCCTCATAAAGTCTAGGTCCAGGATACAGTCGTCTATTATATCAGCCACGATGACATAATGCAGGCAGATCGTGTTGCCTAGCTTCAACTCCATCTCCTTCCATCCACGGACGGATATACGCTGACTGATGGCTCTTACCGGATTAATGCGTTCTCGATTGTATGCGGACTCTCCAAGGAACTGGCTTATAAGGTTGGGAACTGACAACAGTGCGAGAGGCTCCAGTGTTTATGGTTAGTTTACACGGCATTCCGTTGACCTCGCCCTTGATGATTAGGCTGTTCCCAGCAAGGGTTTGTGAGATCGAGGTCCTTGGGTCTCATTTAACACCAGACAGCAACTGCCCTGCAGTCCTGGCTTTTACTCGTTTCCCAGCTACTGCTGGGCGGTGCTGTTAGCCGTCGTCTCTCCATGTCGTCCTTAGGTAAATTCGGCATGGTTTTGTCCCACTTCTGACACCAATTGTTACGAGCTTAGGTTCGGATTAGTGATAGCAAAAACTGCCGATTGAATTACCGAAATTGACACTTCAATTAATAAACACCAATTACAACTTAAAATACAGTAATAATTTATCACACTTAGCACTTTAGCTCGCAGGATTCGAAGGCTTCGCTTGATTTGCCAATTTAATACTGACTCGGTCGCGGTTTTACTGCCCTTATATAGGCCATATCTACTGAAACATCTCGAATAATCGAGCACATACCGGTCCCAACCGATTAAGTGTAGAAAGTTGTGTCCTAGTTCTGCCACTCGATACTAGATGGTGCTAGTAGGAAATTTCTAGCGTGGAATTTTCTAGAAAGCTCTCCTAATTCTGCTACTCTATACTCTAGTACAGAGTAATTAATGTCACTAATGCCATCTATGGCGTATATAGATTAAGTGTAGAAAGTTGTCTCCTAGTTCTGCCACTCGATACTAGATAGTGCTAGTAGGAAATTTCTAGCGTGGAATTTTCTAGAAAGCTCTCCTAATTCTGCTACTCTATACTCTAGTATAGAGTAATTAATGTCACTAATGCCATCTATGGCATTAGTGACATTAATTATGACTTGCAACAGTAATTTGATGTTGTTAATAAGCAGTTGTTATAGTTGAAGAAAATAAATAGTTTTCATGGCATAGTTGTGTCGTAACGATTTATCTTTTTATAATAATTAAACAAAGAGCAGCATGAGTCGCTGGCGGACTGGAGGGGAGTTTATTCCCGTTACAGAACTGTCTGTTATTTTTTTTAGAAGGAAATCTGCACACACTAAGCAATAGTCTGTCGCTACAAAACCAACACATAACAAAACAATAAACTATACGGAATTTCACACATGCATTTATACATTACAACAGTGTAGCGCGGTGACAGCGGCAACACGGGCGCAGACTCGATAAGCGTGGATAGTCCGATCTGGATATCTTATGGAGACGAGCTGATTCTGATGTCGGAAATACAACATCAGGAAATTTTAATTATTGAAAATAGTAAAGGTGTGGGAGTGTCATTGTTAATCACAGACAGCGTAATGCACCATACATTCAGTATAGAGCAATTACAGTTCGACCATATCGTAATATGTCCTCGTCACACTTAGACACTAGTGTAACTTGAGGGAAGTAATTACACGATAATACCAAAGTATATAAACCAGCGGTAACACTACGCATATTAGGGTAACATAGAGCAGCCTCTGAGTAACACCATTTTCCTTGCCTGCACCAGAAGAATCGCCACAACGGACAGAACCACGATACTGTCTTAGCACTCTTAGAATGGTTTAGGCGAAGTCTCCCGCGCACGGCGCCTACAGTGAACTCTATAGTGCACAAACGAGTGGGTGGTTTCTCGATATACCTTCAATTCCAACTCACCACTCCATCGGTATAATGCTCCGCTAGAGTGACGCAACTTCTCGCTCATCCTCACACTATCGATCGATCCATCCTATATTTTATAGTCGCATCGACAAGCTTTTTGCAGCTAGAAACTAAACGGTTCGGCAGTTTCGTAGGAGATTAATTCTGGTGCGCAACTAGATTTAGTCTAGTGAGCAGTGCAACTACTTTTATTTAAACTAATTTTATTGTACGCAGAGGACCACGTGCACTTATATTTTGACAGATAGGACGCCTGCGTATTGATACTCTCCTCCGGTCAGCCGGTGGCCGTGATGCCCTAAGTAATTAAAGCATCTGAAATAATGACGCGTTTATAAAATCACAAATTTGACTATTAGTAGCAAAAATAAAAACAATTTCCAAGTCCGTCTCGCAAAGGTCCCGGCTAGCTTACAAATAGGTCACCAGCATTGGGGTCAAAGTCCTCACTACAGCCCGATTTCGCTTGCTTGGGGCTATGCGGGGAAGTCGCGGTTGATTTTCGCGTTTCCACAATGGCCTCTTCCAATATACTCCTCATTTGCTCTAGTTCTAGCTCCTGGGTGATTGTTGCATCATCGTTTGAATCAATCACAACTGCGGTGTTCACGGCGGCATCCACGTGTACGGGTTGCTCCGCAACTTGTGACGCCGCATCCTGAACTGTAGCATTTTTATCTGATTAAGCCTTTGACTGCCGTGTCGGTTACTTTGTACGGAGTATTGCATTAAACATGACCGACGGCAGTTTAAGTGTTAAGGAACTGCCTCATGTCGTAGCTGTTCGAGTTTAGTACTATAATATACCAAACTCGGTCTGCCAGGTTTTGCTCTGTGACGGTTATAGGTGGCTCCACCTCAGCAAATAGACGATGTATACTAGCCCGATACGCAAAACCTCCAAGTTCTCCCCATTTAGTCCTAAAATACGCCCGGAATGCCTTGGTATTCATTTTGATTGTCCATCGCAAGTGGCGTACTCCACCAGCGGCAGGTGCCAATTGCTGGGCCTGTGATAACCCTGCCGAGACCGAGAAGCTGGTGGGGACAATGGATGCGAGGAACCATTAGGTGGGCGTACGGCATCCCGCAATCGGTTGGCGGTTCGGATGCTGTCGCATCTAGCGCTAGCTTTAGACGCGCCCTGGCGACCTCCCGGCAGCGGACCGTTGCGCGTTCTTTTTAATTCCATCATTCATTAATTGGGCGTCAATTAACGGGAGATGCCCAGGCTCGGCACCGTTTCATGTTGTGGCCTTTTGCACAGGCGGGCTTTTATTTATTTATTTATTTACTTCGTTTAGGAAGGCTTACAAACTAATATCTTCGTAAAGCTACAAAATGGTAATAAATATTAATTTTACAAAATTACGAACCTCCGTATATTACTTTTATCCAATTTTATACAGATTTAAAATACTTCAGGGAATACTTAAACTAACAAAAACAATAACAAAAAATTCAAAAACATTAATAAAAAAAAATGAGTCAATGAGCAACTTGAGTCATGCTAGCACCTTCAATTTCGCCTAGGCACGACGCTCACACCTCTAGGCAAGGCGCTGACTGACTGCGCTTACGTAGCAGTTTTGTCACATAACTGTTACGTCAGCGGGCGATGGGGGCGTCACTTCTCTACGCCTTCATATTTTTATTATTATTTTGGGGTATTCATAGAGTATTCTCATGGTTGGGCTGTATAAATATATAAAAGTAAGTGATAAATATATATTTATTACGAGTATACTAACATTAATAAATAAATAAATATAAGCCCAACCAGATGGAAGCCCTCGGCAGGGGAGACCAAACGGCCGAGGGTTAGAGGGGAAGGGAAAGAAACTGGCGGACGATACGGGTGGTATCGAGAAGCACCGCCTTCTGAATTCGAGCCTGGAGCGGTCCGTCACGGAGTCCCAGCCGCCTCAGATGACCCAAGAGGTTCACTGGGATTAGCCGGCTTGCAGAAACGACTACAGGAATAATTTCGGTTTGCAGATCACCATTAAACTACTACTGCTGTAACGCACTCAAAGAGCTGTATTAAAGTCACAGCATTCCGTCTATTCTTCATCCCATCTCTTACACAAATCCTGTAATTTCCTCGCGGTGCACCAGTTATTCGTTTTTTTAACTTCCCAGTGGGGGGAAGTAATTGTAATGGGTCCGATTTTGAAAATTGGAAATTTTAACATATCTCCACGTTTCAAGGTCTTTAGAATCGAATAGTATGATTTTTAAGAAGACGTCCGTGTGTACACACGTACGTATGTACGTATGTATGTACGTTCGGATTCAATTTTCGCCTCGTGTATGTCGAGAAAAGTGATATTGACGTGGGACCAGTTTCATTTAACGCTGACTAATTTCACGTGGACGTCCGCACGGATATATGTACGCGTGTGTGTGTGTGTGTGTGTATGTGTGTGCGTGTGTGTTTGTGTGTGTGTGTTTTCCCTTTCATAATTTTTGAACGTCTCGACCGATTGAGATGCGGTTTGAGGTGTTCTAAAGATATCAATGTGGAATAGATTTGGTGGCAATATGAACTGACTCGGATGAGTAGATTTTGAAAAATCTCAAAAATAAAAATTTTGAAAAACACTGTTATTGGAATAACTTTTAAACGCCTTTACCGATCGTTTTCAAAAACACTAACCAGCTCTTCACCTAAAAAAATCACATTGGATGCCGTTTGGAAAATTAAAATCGGTTCAGTCGTTAGTGATATATCGAAGGAGAAAGAATTTGAAAAAAAAAAGTTTTTTTTAAATTACTGCAAGATTTCGCAACATAATTTGGTGAAATTTGGAGCGCTTTGCATTTAAAATTAGCGGGAAATTCCAGGGATGGCCTGCAGGGTCAACCAATTTTTATCCTTTCCGGTGCGAAATTAGTCGTGTGGACTTTCGGGTCGCATCTAGACCGCTTTTTTATAGGCGAGGGGGCAAACAAACATACGGCTAACCCGATGATAAGTGATTATCGCTGCCCATGAACGACTGCAACACCAGGGTAATTGCAGATGCGTTGCCGGCCTTTTAAAAAGGAGTAGGCTCTTTTTTTGAAACGCAAGAATCGCACGGAGGTTGACCGCCAGTCATCTAGATGGTATGGATGGTATCGCGAGTATTGTCGCGATGTGCGATGGTGAAATTATGCAGCTAGATTTAGTCCGGACAATTCCTCTGAGCATTCCTCGTGGTAGATGTGATAAAATACTCAAAGAGATGCAGCAACTCTTCGCAGTGCCAATGAGTCAAGAAGGAAAAAAAAGGAGCTCGGTTACCGACAATTTGAACTGCTCTGGGCTGGATGCGCTCAAATCGAAGGAGCTGGCACTGGACAGCCCCCGCCCTGTGATATGAACAGTCTTCCATGTGTGGCCGGACCTGCGCTTTGTAAAGTTGCAGGCGGTAAGCTGGTATGAAATACTGTCCCGCTCTGCTGAGCACGCTAAGCTTTTTAAAGCCAATTTGGCCTTCTCTTCCAAGTGACCACGAAACTGCACGTCACTGGATATGTCTTCCAAGATTTTGGGTGTTACGGCCCTGAGTTGCCCAGGCGAAGGTCGACTGGATTGGGGCCCATAGCAATCCAAATCGGCGGACAACCCAGGAGAGAGCCCAATCGCTTATGGAAAATTATTATATAGTGGCTAACAAATAAAAACAGAACTTACCTAGTTCAGGAGTAGGGTATATCCCATGGGGTCGTCAGCGTGGTGTGAAAGTAGTGTGGGTGTGTATGTGAAAGAACGGTGTGTGGTGAGTGCTTAGCCGACGTCACCAAGGCAGGTCGGAACCCGCGGTCGCTGCACTGCTCCAAAGGGCGCCCTCACTTCTGGCGCCGAACTCCAGTCTCACTTTACTTAGCACAAAACTACAGTCTAAGTCGATATATAGTCAAGGTTAATTGGTACTGGCGCGGATTGAACCCGGTTTGCTATCATACTGTGTAACCAATAGTTACCTCAAATTATTAAAATGGTGGTAAAAAAAAAAACGTCGTAATTATATTCTCTTGGGTAAAATGGATATTCTGGAATACCTTGAACGTTGCACGGTCGTTAAGCGACTTTGTGACTCATAAAAACAACATTGAAGGCCTGTCTTTTAGTTCCACAGTTGATTTTAGCTGCTGAGCGCAGCTAGAACGAACTGTTTGAACCGTCCAGTTTAATGTAAAAGTGAACACCGAGCGTATTATCTTTTACTTCAAACTGGATAAAGTTATCATAGATCGGGTTCGCAATTTGCTAAAGCCGAGTTATATACGTCGATAGACTATTATGGCTGCGGCACGAATACGAGAGCAAAATAGAAACATAAATTTTCATTCGTTCATTACCGTTCATCAAAATTCACTGCTGAACAAAGGTCTACTCATAGAATAGGTCTAAGCATAATGTTGCAGTGTTTCGTATAGTGAGCTAAGAGATACGGATACTTTTTACAGGTATTTTTATGAGGCATTCTTCATCTTAGCTCTCATGGGTGATAACACGGTTTCATTTTTATTCTTAATAGAAGATAGAATTGTAGGTGTCTATGAACACACAAAACATTTATTAAATACACGCTGTTTTGGGTTATTTATTTTTAAATACTATTGTGAGAAGATAAATTAATTAATATAAAAGTGTTATTTGGTTATGACATTGAGGGACTTAATAAATTATTGTCCCTGATTGTTTCAAGCAGAGGTCTACGGATCACGTCTAAGTGTACAAGCGTTTTTTGAAATATAAACCTTTTCGGAACGCGGTACATTCTAACCAGCTCTGACAACCAATAAATATCGGTAAATATAATACATATATATATAATAATTCCTAAACAGAAATGTCACATACTTGTAAAGGAGGGTTTCGCCATCTGTTCGAGGGTATATAAGTTAAGTGGTTTTTGTTGCAGCCTATCTCGAAAAGACCTGTTGATTCATAGTAAAAAGGGCAAAAATTTACGTAGATTAACGGTTGTTTGGACTAATCTATTTCAAATTTTATTGTTTGAGTTTCTATTCAAACAAAACAAACCTGAATAAAAAGTTATTTTAAAGACAGCACAATGAGAATAAGAAAGCATAATACGGTTCTACAACTGACAGAGATAACAACCATATAAAAGGCAAGTGTTCTAGAAACTTGTACTAGGTGCTCTTTCGAAACTTTTTCCTCAAACATGCCGCACCTTTTCGAAAAAAGTTTAAGTACACTTATGTTTTTCCATTATTCTTAAATACGGAAACTGCAGAAGAAGATGTAGTTTATCACACTAATTGACACTAGTCTCATACTTTTCGTAAACTTTATTCGTAATAATTAAAGTAATGGCACGTCTCATATTCTGGAAATAAATTCTGTACGTTTCCATTTTAATAACGCTCAATGCGACATAAGAAATAAGTAACTGTGTGTATTTTTTTAAATTCCATTTATTGTGTCTAAAATTTATAAATCAACATTTTTGATATATCAACTCTAACAATATTTTTCTTTATACAACTAATGATATACTTCTCTTTTTATTGTAAATAGATAAAAAACGAAACCATTTAGCTATTGAAATAAAACAAAAATGAGTTCTTTTATGTTTAGTCTATTGAAATTTTTTGTCATTGTGTTGAGTCAAGTTGTCAAGTTGACGAACGAAACGAAAGCAACGACGTGACGCCCGAGCCAAGCAAGCGAAGATAGCGCACCACTGCAGCGGCCGGCGGAGTGCCAGAGGAATAATTTTAAAGAATTTATTAGTTCTACTTTCTTATTTCTATTACAAGATAAGATTTAATTAGAACTTTGAATAAATAGTCACGATATACGAGTAAATATAGATTAGTTAAAATACTTAAAAATCCCTTAAATTTCGATCGCGACATTAGTATGACTAGCCAATTATAGCCTCGTTATATCATTTGCGGTATGCTTCCACATTTCATTTGTATTTAGTGAATGATATTCTTCTGAAAGTATTATGAATAATAAAAAAATCCGCATATCATTTAGAATATGATTTGATATTTCTAATGGAATTAAAGTATATCAAGCGTTGATATATTAATTTTGTATAAAACATATTTTGTAATTAGATAATTTAAAACTTACTAAAAGAAAACAGTTCACTTTTTATTGAAATTGAGATGACCATCAAGCTGACAATCCACCCTATGGTAAGTGCTGTACTGCAAGGGCACGCAACCAATTTTAAACAAAGTAAGCTAACAGTTCCTTATCGCCTCTTGTTTGCGCCCGATTGAAAACCGGTTGACAGCGGGGCGCGAGGGAAAATTCTTGTCGCAAACTGCGGCCGCGGCGCTCAGCCAGTTAGTTGGTTGGTTGAAGCTGCCCCTGCAGCAGAGCGAATTGCGCTCGCGACTGAACCTCGAGTTAAATCGAAATCGTTATAAGCGCTTGACGACCGCCATTATTTTAGTTTAGTTTCGTTAATATACTTGATAACGAGGCCTTTCTTTGAGATTGAGGATTGTTTTAACTTCGCTTGTTATTAATTTGTGTCGAGGAATTGTTTAGGTGGCATTTTAATATCGAACTAAATAATTTGAACTGTAATTGACATTGAGGTGTAACTTACGTGGCATCTTATATAGTACGAAATGAATTCGCTTATTCGATTGAACTCTAAAACTTGACTATAAATAAACTTAGACTATAGTTTTGTGCTAAGTGACTTTAGACAGGAGTTTTGCGCCCGGAAGTGAGGGCGTCCCTCGAAGCAGCGCTTTTGGTTCGGCAGTCCTGGATCAGCGGGACTGTCAGGTTACACCGTATATACACCACTAAACACTACTTACATGCACATCACTTTTCACCTGACAGGTACCCCGTGGTCAACCCTACTCCGGCACTAGGTAAGTTTTGCATGGTCTTTTATCCCTTATAAGTTTCCATAATCCATTGGGCTCTCCCCTGGGTTACGCGCCGATTTGGATTGCTATGGGCCCCAATCCAGTCAACCTTCACCTGGGCAACTCAGGGCCGTAACGTAGAGTAGTTACGTAAAAAAAGGTAGCAGGGCGTGGTTGATCGTTCCCCGGTAGCGCCCGGTTGTATTATATTGATTTTTTTGTTTTGTTAACGGAGAGGTGGCTAGAACCACGCCCGTTAGGCTAACATTCTAGTAGCAGAGCGTGGTTCTCGTTCCCCGGTAGCGCCCGGCTGTATTATAGTCAATTTTTTTGTTTGTTAACAGAGCAGTAGCTAGAACCACTTCCGTTAGGCTCCCATTCTGGTAGCAGTTTTTTGTTCCCCGGTCGCGTCCGGCCGAAATATAATAATTGTTTTTGTTGTGAGAGGATATACCGTATGACCACGCCCTTTAGACTGTGCAAATAGGAGTGTTGTTGGGGTTAGGTACCTACGCGTCGCGCGATAATAGATTAAATTACCGAAGGGTCGGTGGCCTGGGCGAGGCATCTTGTTCACCAACGGTGATGTGTACTTGCCTTGCAGCGTAATTGGAAAAAATATTGACCTCTTATTTGTAACTGTTGATTATTGCTTAGGTAAATTAAGTATTATTTTTATATCTCTCTGTTTGCGGTCATTTGGTTAAAAGAGATTAGCGTTTTTTTTATTTATATTTGTTCCGCTCAATATTGCAAGGAAATAAATCGTAGTATTTTGAATTATAAGCTAATTGTCTACGTATTTGATTTGAGTTGATAGTGATTTGTATTGAATAATGATGCCATCGCACAAGTCACTGGCGCTTCGCCTGCAGGC
>DWHP01003691.1:0-13173 GCA_018247895.1 Parnassius honrathi
ATGCAGGAAGTCGATGGATGCAGGTGGCTCAGGACCGTGCTTTGTGGCGTACCTTTGGGGAGGCCTATGTTCAGCAGCGGACTTGTGAAGGGCTGTAATGATGATGATGATGATGATTTTGTTTTTTGGTTTTAAAGTTCTGTTCATTTTAATAATATAATATTTTTATCTTCATGTTTCCTATTTAAATTTTGTATAACTTCTAATCACTTAAGATGAAAAAATCTGTCGGAGATCTAACGTCACTAACATAGCTTTCTGTATTAGCAATCTGAAATGGCAATGGAATTGTCACATCTCTCGCAGAACTTGGTCGAGAACCCTGGCTAGTTGAAGCTGTTAAAGACGATCTGCGGAAGGCGGCTAGCAGCAACATAATATGTGAAGCTGAAAATCGGACAAGTGGCGCACTTTGGGAGAGGCCTGTGTCCAGAGCTGAACTGTCGCAGGCTGTTTGTGACGATGATACCTACTACTGCTGCTGCAGCCTCCTTAAATTGCCTCATGGGGATTTTGACATAGTTGCCACGCCTGGTAAGCGGATGGGCAACAGCATTTTTTTTTATAATTTTGAGTTATTATCAGGAAGACGCTGCTGCCCAACTCCTCTGGTTTGCTCCCTCTGTCGCCTCTTATGACGCTCACGGGACGACATGGGGAGTGGATATTCTTACACCGCCGCAACGCGATATCCTTACTAAATGCCTTTATACATGTTACACCCGAACGCTACAAAAAAGATTTTATGGATTTTCTAACAGGTATCACCACCTTTTAATATTCCGTGGGTGTAAAATATTATATGACATTTGTTTTAACAGACACGAGTGTGTTTTGCTCATTCTGCTCTATGGTCTTGTAGTGTATAGATTTTGATATCCATTAGAGCTTTTAATAACTTTAACTTAAATAAAAAGTTTTGACTTCAAATTCAAAATATTAATAGTATGTTAAGTATTGTATTGGTGTTAATTTATAACATATGTATCTTACAACTTAACTACGCTTTTCGGATATTACAATATTTGTTATATTTTATAGGGGTATGCCTAATATAAGCTGCATACTGAATTAATATTATCAAATACTCTAAACAAAGGAAATTTGCATGAGCTAGACGTATATATGCCTTAATCATGGCTGCTAAATTACGTACATAATTCTCTGTATTTGACATATACGGTAGGGTATAAGATAGGAACCTGACGTACGTTGATCGTCCGCACAGTCTATTCATTGTGTGGGAAAGTCTGTTTCAGCTTATGGCAATAACTAATGGTAGCAATTTACTAAACGGTATTCCGGTGACAGTTAACGTTACGTGTGGTGATAGATCATCATTCATCATTACAGTCTAACAAAAGTTCACTGCTGAACAAAGCATGCTTAGATAACCCCAAAGTGGGGCAATCTATTATTTGTAACAGCTGCCACGCTTGGCCTGCGTGTTGGCAATCGTAATTTATTATTATTTTTAGCTGTTACGATGAAAATGCGTGGCATAGCTACGCTGCAGTTGTATTATGATAGTAACATGAATGGGTCGGCCTGACCGGGGAAAGTCCACTATCTCACCGAGTAGCGTAAAATAGCAGCTTAATGTTGCCGTGTTTTGTGTAGTCAGTGTAGAGAACAGGGGACCCTTTTTACTGGAAACGCGACATTCCATTTTAGTCCTCAGGGGTGACAACGCATCTGATTTTGATTTGTAATTGAAGATAATTGTAGATGTCAATGAGCCGCAGCATCCACTTACCTTAAGGTGTACTTTGTGCTCGTTTCTTATATTGTTTCATTTTCCCACTGTTGCCGCTTTGAATAGCCACGGGATGATATGGATTCTTTATTTCTTTTAAAGTTATTCTGGATTCTTTTAAAGTTACAGCCTATATACGTCCAACTGCTGGGCACAGGCTCCTCAATGCGTGTCGGCGAATTTTACATATCTTCGAACTTTTTTTTGTTTCTTAGACATGCAGGTTTCCTCACGATGTTTTGGGCTACCACGCTCTTCGCTTCCACGGATTCTCTTACCGTAGAGTAGCCGCTACTGGGCTAACTGCAGGCTTACAAAAACATGACCCATCGGCCGCACCATGCATTCACTACATCACTTGCACATGTGGTCGACTCTACTAGCACGTGCCACCTCCAAATCAGCATTCCGCTACAACCCAAATTGTTTGTGAGCTTACTGTTATTTTTCCTTTACGTTGTTTTAATTTTGTGTATGCTGTATTGTGTGTGACAAATACATCCAGTATTCATTCATTCATAAAATGTATATTAATTTATAGATTAAAGGTAAAAGCGAACCTGTAATGTTTTTTGTATTAATTGTATAAAGGTTACATACTAGCATACACTCTACCTGATGGTAAGTAGATACAGCCCATAGACATCTACATTCATTCTCAATTAATAATCAAAACGCAGATACATTTTCACCCGTGAAAACTAAGATAAAATGCCTCGTTTCCAGTAAAAAAAGATCTCCAGTTATCAACACTCACCATACGAAACACAGCAACATTAAGTTGCTATTATACGCTGGTGCACCCTGATAGTGTGGTCTTTCCCCGGTCGAGCCGACCCATTTGTTCTACAATCATAACGTAGCTGCGACGAGGTTCTACCAAGTATAAATAATGATTATAGATTGAAGAACCTATATTTAATAAAACCTAGTAAATATAACGTACAGATGTCACTGTGTATGCAAGCGCAAATTGGTTACAGTTAATCACTCTCAGTAATAGAAACACCAGTGTTGCCAATTACTGTGTCGCTTGCCAATATCGCAAGTAATTTAGGCACGGATAGGTAATTGTGACTGAGTGTTGCTCCCACGTGCCACACTCGTCGGCCGCAATACAGGTTAGTGTTCTGAATTGTATTAAATTGATTTTTTATTGTTAAAATCATAAAATACTTTAGATAAAAAAGAATGTTCTTGCATTTGTACGTTACGAAGTGGCAATAGGTCTGATATATAGCTCGATGAACTGACAACCGAAGGGGAAGAAGAAGGTTTTCGAGTGGCAGCCTCGTACTTGTAGGCGAAGTGCAGGCCTGACTCCCACTCCGTATAGTGACGACCTGGTAAGACATGCAGGAAATCGATGGATGCAGATGGCTCAGAACCGTGCTTTGTAGCATTTCTTGGGGAATAATATGTTCAGCAGTGGATTAGAGAACGGCTAAAATGTTGATGATATTGACGGTACTGAGAGGAAGACATAGTCAGGGAACTCGCCTTCTCCCAAGTAAGAGTGACATTATGTATTCCTCAAAATCTGAGAATAAGAGTGTACTAGTGGATTTGAGACTTGTTCATTCAATACTGGTCGTATGGAGAAGCTTTAGTTTGCTCAACGAGCTATGAGAAGGCTATGCTTCTAGTTTTTCTGCGTGATAAATTTTTTAATAAAACCCCGTAGTAAAATAAGAGTAATCAACCTCGTCCAATGGATCAGTAAGCTTAAGTGGTAATAGCTCGGTTTTATAGCTCGGCGAACAGAAAACTGTTCAGAAAGAAAAGTTATAGAGTGGCGGTCTCGTACCCTCGTTTCACACTACAAACTTTTTAAACTTTACCCGCTTTTAACTACGTTTTGAAAAACTGACAGTAAAGGTGTAGCTTACGATAACCACGTTTATACAAAATTAAATAAACCGTAGTAGTTCTCTCATTTTCTAGTTTAGCCAATAAGTTGTGGTTTAAATTTAGACTGGTGAGTACGAAAAAAATAAACTTCAATCAAAACTAAACCTTGATTTGGTCGTCAAAACTTAAGTCAATTTGCATTAATATTTGCAGTATCTTAATAATGTTCTGTGGCTTCAAATACCTGTCTCTTTTTTTGCACAGGGCGCTAAGCCTATGCTTCATGATTCTTAGCTAAGTGACTGTAGTAAAAGACGATAAAAAAACTAAGTCATATATAAAAATGTGAGTTACTTAAGAAACATTTCCAGATTTTGTCAGCTTTTAAGAGGAAAAACAGTGTGTTAACATACTTCGTCTCCTACTCCCTCGGGATACAACTTATTTTCGGGAGATCATACATGGCACATGACACGTTCACAATTGCTTGTCAAACGTCTCAGGAAATTTATGTTTCGATTATAAAAGAATGGGGACACACTGAGCAAAAAAATTAGCCTGTTATTGGAAAAGTGTAACGTTAGAAATAGGTGAGCTAAGTTAGCTTTTTATAGAATAGATTAATTTTTATTCAATATAGATTTTATATTAAATTTCTTCCTATTAAATGTATTTTTAGAATTTTTATTTTATTTCGAAATAATTTATTTTATTTTTAAATTATTTCGAGAATTCTTATTAAACGTATTATTTTTAGCACTGGTTCTAAAAAAATCCTGTCTTAGGAAGAACCAAACATAAATAAAAGAAAATATTATTGACTTCTTCTTTATCAATCTATAAAGGTCCACTGCTGGGCTTGGTCTGGCCTTTCCCTGCTGTGAGCTGGTTTCGTCTTAATCGTCATTCTTAACAAGCGGAGTGGCCATTACAGTACCAGAAGTACAGCACCTTTCCTCTGGGTGCTTGATGTGTGGCGTTAATGACATGTTCACGCCGTAGAATATATATTAACTATACTTCTTCCTAAAGACTACTGCTGGATATCTATTTTTAATAGACTTATACTAACAAACTAGCATACAGTCCACCTGCTGGTAAGTAGATGCTGAGACACATAGACATTTATCCTCGTTTCAGAATAAAATATATTTGCGTTGTCACTCCTGATGACTAAAATAGAATGCTTCGTCACCAGTAAAAAGAGTCTCTGGTTCTCAACACTCACCATACAGAACACAGTAGCATTAAGCTGCTATTTTACGATGGTATTCTGTTTGTGAGAGAGAGTGGTTCTTCCCTGTACGAGCCGAACCACTCGAGTTACTATCGTTATATAGCTGCAGCGTGGCTTCACATAACATATAAATATTAAACGAAATAGAGCGATGAATTCACTTTTAGCGTCACCACATATAAAAATATTACCTTTATACTATTAAATAGACCATCTTCAACGCACAAAATGTCCTCATATTTTAAAAATATCCAATAATCTCTAAAGGGATTACTGTGCTATGTTCTAGTAAAGTGTCTGTTAGCGGAGGCTCAAAGTATATGGGTAGCTGTTATCAACCATTTGAGCTGCTTACCGCCAGACTCCTGACCCATCATAATGACAACTTGATAGCATTGTTAGTCTTAAATAAATCTTCAGAAATGTATGTAATACTTGCATTCTGTCATTTAACTGTAGCTCCTTGTCACTTTTAGCTTTGAAAGACCGATTGAACAATTATATTTAAGACAGGTTGCATTTAGAGGGTTTTAATAAGTAACTAGAGAGGTAGGTAACGTACTGAGGCCCTCTTAAAACCAAAGGGGTCCTGAGCCCAGCTGTGGAACGCATATTGGCTGTAACTTTACTTTTTACTTTAAACTCATGAGCTTAAGCAGAAAAATAAGAAAAGAAAAAAATAGGAGTATACTTTTAACGGTTATCACGCTTGGCAACCTGGTTAGCAGCCGCATTTTTAACAGACTTCAAAAAAGCACTTTTTGTTGCCAATTTCACTGTAAGTCATTTTTGTATATAGGTATGTCGCGCAATACCTTCGTCAATTGTGGCCGATTTCGATGCTTCTATTTATTAAATACGTCATAACTCAACGGTAAACCTGTGGAAAAATTTGATGTGAGGTTTTCAACGTAATAAATATTAAAGTTTGTGATATTTCTTAACCCACATAAAATATACTTTAAAAGAGTGAAAATTGACTTTAAAAAATTAAAAAGAGCATGACGCCCGATATCCTCTAAGATAATGCAGAGACAGAGTCCAAAGAACGGTGAGTTTTTCGAACCAAGTTAGGAAGGGGGGGGGCTTTAATTCTTTGATACACTGCGCCTTAGCACTGACTTGAGATGCTATTATGTGAAAATATTTTTTTGTTTCTCTGAAGTCGGTTGTTACCCTATATTAAAAATTAAATTGCCTCGCTGATCTACGCAGTTGTTGATCATGGGGTCCTGGGTTCCATTTTGGGTCTCATTGCGATATATATGGAAACATTTAATAAATTATAAATTGCCTATATTTAAACACTTAATCCCGTACGTAAGCACAGATTTATACCCTTAAATGGTATTTGAAACTAACCTCGTAATAAAGAGGACTTTAAATTTGACTTGTTGAGATTGAGTGGATTTTGTAAATTAGTTTATTAAGGTAAGTAGACGGTGTTACAACGAACATGATAGTGCCCACGAAAATTAATTGAATTACAAAGAAGTTTATATAATAACTAATGTTAAATATAATAATATAATATCCTATGGTAAAATGCATTGCATTCACACATTGCAGCCTGTATAAGACCACTGCTGAACATTTTTGCTATGACAGCTCTTTTAATTAAATTCAAATAAAGTAAAATATATTCTGCGTTAACATCATAAAAGATTTACTTTCCAACTAAAACATTCGCTTTACCATTAATACGGTAGTGTGAAACTCAGATCAAGTAACAAACGCGACAAGGTAAAGTGCAAATTTGTGGGTTTTGCTTCTAATTCATAGAAACTCTGTAAAGTGAGCCGTAATCAAGACCCTTGCTTAAAACTTCTATTTCAGTGCTAAATTGATAAAGCGATAATGATAAATATAAAGATAGTTACCGTGTATGAAGCAAAATAAATATACCGTTAACATAATGTTAAAGCCTATCAACATTCCACTGCCCAACGTACCGCACCCCCCCTGTATTGTCGCATAGGGGGAATTCTCATAGCTGCTACACTTGTAAGGCGAGTTGGCAGCCGTAGTCCTTATTTATAGTTGTTACGATAAAGCCCTAGTAGCTCAGGAGCGAGGCGCTCGCAGTAAATTTTACGGTACGCGAGCAACCCGGGTTCCATCCCCAATGACACCAATGAAATGGTTATTTACTATTTTGAGTGCTGATTTACTACGAGCTCGGCGTTGAAAGAAAACTCCGTGAGGAATAAGAAAAGAGACACGTGAAGTTCGTAAACACGCGCTAGCGCAGCGCAGTGGACATGTCCTTGCTCTAAAACCCTCACAAAAATGAGAGGAAGCTGTGCCCAGCAGTGTAACGTATATAAAGGAAGGAAGAACCTACTGCTCATCTGTTACAGTTTCCATCTGTCTCTTCTTACGACAATCGCCGGAAGATATGGAGTGGTGGATATACTTACATCGCAACTGCGCAGCAAAATAACTTTAGAAATATATTATTGAAATAGTAAAGCTACAGCCTATTAGAGTCCCAACCCTGGGTTATGGAGCAATAAGACCGATATGCAGCTCCAGTGCTACCGTTTGTGGCTATGTAAGAAAATCCACTAACCCAAATCGTCCCGTGGGTTATGTAAGAGACTAGACAGAGAAATTGAAGGAAACTAGTTTTCAACGCGGTAGGGTATCGGCTCGACCGAGGAGTTTGCATACAATACCAGGATAAAATAGCAGCTTAATGTTGCCGTGTTTCGTATAGTGAATGTAGGGAAACGGAGACCTCTTTTACTGGTAACGAGGCATTCCATCTTTGTCCTCGAGGATGACAACGTATCTATATTTTGATTCTTAATCAGGATAAATGTAGATATCTATGAGCTACAGCGTAAAAAAAAACTGAAACAGGAGATAGGCAGCAGAATATTTATGTTTACAACCAATGTAATAAAATGCTGCAGTTTCCAACCCACCTGCCAAGCGTGGCATTTATGGTGACCCCCTTCCTCTGAGGAAATTTTCGGGGGAGGCTTATTTACAGCAGAGGTTTTTATAGGCTGTAAGAGGTGGATGAATGGATGGTTGCTCCAGTGCGTTGAGTGATTGATTGACGGACTTCACGAGTCTAGCGTGCAGGTTTTTTTATCCCGGTATTTTCTTTTACCGCTGAACAAGTGGTTAATCGGCACTTAAAATTGATAATTGTATTTGTGCTGGCGATAATTGAAACCGGGTCGCCTGAGTAAGGTGAAATTTACAGTAAGCGCTTAGCCCTTGAACTGCTACGTTTCTTTTATAAATTTCAATTAATTATAATTAAATTCTTATATGTTCTACTAGCCAAGAGGAAATTAGAAGCACATTATGTATATAAACTAGCTTTTCGCCCCGACGTCGCACGGGTTATTTCTAAAACTCGATAACAGCGCCACCTACCTCCAATTGTAAATATGAACCATCCGGGGACCCACTCAAACACAAACAAAAATTTCATCAAAATCATTTTAGCTGGTTTGGAGAAGTTCATTGACAGAGAAAATCCATCACTGTAATTCGGATCGTGTAGGAGGTGACTATGGGAAATATCAGAAAGGTCTTAGGGCTTTCAATGGATGGCAGCGTAGCTACCTCATAGTTACACAAGATGTCGAGTACTTAACGCTGACAACAAGAAGAGTCAAAGATGTGAGCCGTCTGGTACTGGGATCGTTAATCTATTCGTGTGAGATATGAGAAGCTCATGTCCAGCGCTGGATTTCATGGAGTGATATAGACGAAGGAGAAAAGTTAAGATCGATAATCGATAAAGTTAATGTACATACCAACAAGTATAAATAAAATTGAAGTGGCTCTATGTAATATCGTATTAATCACTTTGTTTTTTACACAACATGTAACGTAATTAATGCATAACCTCAGACACCCCAATTAGTATCATCATCATTACAGCCATTCACAAGTCCACTGCTGAACATAGGCCTCCCCCAAGGTATGCCAAAAAGCACGGCCCTGAGCCACCTGCATCCATCGACTTCCTGCATGTCATACCAGGTCGTCACTCCATCTAGTGGGGGGTCGCCCAAAACTTCGCCTACCGGTACGAGCCTGCTCCTCGAGAACCTTTTTTCCCCAATGGTTGTCGGTTCTTCGAGCCATATGGCCGGCCCATTGCTACTTCAGCTTACTAGTCCAGTGGGCTATGTCAGTCACTCTGGTTCTACTGCGGATATCCTCATTTCTAAGTTTATCACACAGAGAAACCCGGAGCATAGCCCTCTCCATAGCACGCTGAGCGACTATGAGAGCCCTCATACGGCCAGCAGTGAAGGACCACGTCTTGGTTCTGTATGTCTTCACTGGCAGCACGCACTCGTTGTACAATTTAGTTTTCAGGTTTTGAAGTATACCTGACGAGAAGATGTGTCGCCATTGAAGTCCCATTGACTGTTCTAATATTATACCACCATCGAGGAGACGAAGAGTTTCAAAAGATTTAACTGTACGAATGTATTTGGTGAGAAAGTAATTAAATATCATATTACTTGGACAAGTAAGGCTATGGTGTGATGATTTTTTTAATTATTAAAAACCAGTGCTTAACTACCACACATGATGGTGATGTAGGCGATGTCATGATAAAGCGCCTTCATTTTAACAAAAGCCTACTCACACTTGAAAGCCCATCGTACTCGGATGAAAAGGCAGACAGAGAGATATCGACATCGAGTTTCGAAATCAAGCAATGCATAAGACATAATTCACGGGCTGATGTTTATATAAATAGTGAAATTTTTACGTAAAGTATTGAAGAGCTTGCGAATCCAAGAGTAAGTACTCGAAACTGTAAACAAATAATATCGATATTCCAAAGGCGAATTGGGAGTCAATTGAGTTGACTTCGAAATCTCGATACATGGTCGTATTTGCGTAGACTAAACACGAATCGAATTGGGTCTGGTGACTAATTCAATGACTACATAGATATATCAGTGTAGCAGACGTTAGTAAAGCCTGGAATGTTGAAATCAAGTACATTAAATTTGGCACCGTTTTACTTTATATTCACGCGTAAATATAATAACTTTTATATTTACGCCAATAAGCTTTTGAAAAAAATTGAGTTTAGAATAATTAGTTCAATACGAGGAATTGCCCCTGTTTCGCGGAAGTGTTACGAACATAAACGTAATGTACGTGGACAAGCCAAAGAACGTAGACAACTATTGTTAGGTAATGGGAGCTTGTTCCGCATGGGTGTGTTTACATTCACCGCAGTAGCCACGCTCGACAGGTAAGGTAGCAAAGCGCAGTTTTTTCAAATATATTTAATAAACACAATTATTTGAAATAATCGTAAACATAACTCTCACGTCTGTTACCAAAGAGGGTGGTTTTTAAGGAAGAGGAGGCAAACGAGCATACAGCTCACCTGATGGTATTCATTTGACACAATTGTAATGCTATATCTACGCACATATAAACATAAACTAATTAAGGGTACTCTTATTTATAACCAACCTCAAAATATTGGGCGATAAACTAAGTTCCTGAATGCAACAAGAATTATTGTCGCAGTTTCCCAAAAGTAACACAGCCATGTTGACCTCTTCGGTCGATCAAAGAGATCTATAACACACTTTGTGGCAAAACAGATGAGGTCATCGTCCAGCAGTGGACTTGTTGGCTGGAGTATTCGTAGTAGTAATAGTAAAGACACATAGTTTATGTCTCATCGATATATATGTATTACGCACTATATTTCGCATTCCGAACACTCACTATGTTCAACTGAACTGTACTGCAATCCGTATACCTGTTCTTGTGGCTACGATATTCTATATGATATTATATATTAAATTAGCACATATACAAAATAAACGACAATTAAAAAAAAATGTACTCGATTAACAATACAATCAAAATAAACAATTATTTATTAAGACAATTTTCGCGCGCTTATATCAACTGCGCATGCGCGACACTACTGTTCACAGAACACTATTACTCCTACCGTAAGTACGACAACTTCATAGAAAATATAAGAAATGTGATTCATACCCACTAGCTCGTCTTGTGTGGCGGGAAAATTTGAACGTGGTCCTTTTTTTGCTTTTTTTTATTTGACGTATTTTTGGGTTACCTATCCCAGCGCTAAATGAAAGAACAAAAATCACAAAATTTCTATTTATTTATTCAAAATACAAATTAAAATTTAAAAATACATAACAAAAGTAAGTGCACAATACTATAACACAACTGACAGGAGACAAAATTTCTCCAGCAACTTAGTTCTTTTTATAAAGTCATTTAATGAATTTAAACATAAAAAGATATATAATAAACATGTATATAAGATTTACAATCATGAATGAATTGATAATGTACACAATCACAAATCACAGAATGTCTACAATAACCAATATATCAATATTTTAATAAAAAACAAGTTAATTAATAAATAAGCTCCTACACACAAGTGCAAAGTCCAATATCCACAAATAATAATTTTGTTTTGACAATATTTGGTTGTCTATTTATTTCCCTGAATAAGGACTAAAAATTTTGTCTCTATATTATATGCAAGTTGTGGCAGCTTATAAATAGAATAATTTTAATTCAACATTATAAAACTTATTAAATATTAGATTACAAAATTTTTTTCTTATATAATTTTAAATTTTTCATATAGAGTACTTTCTTTTTCAGGTTAACATTATCCGATATGCTTTGAGATGTTTGTGGTTGTTCTTCAGTGGATATAATGTTGTCCTCCTAATGTTGTCCTTTTTGAAAATCTTGCTTGTGCTTTTGCAGCAGTAATTTGCGAGGGAACAGCTTGTGATTCCACAAAATAAGATGTGTATATATATTTTGTCAGTCTGGAAATAAATAAAAACTGAAATAAATTTTGACTATTTGTGACTATATTTTTATAGTAAACCAGTCCCTACTCATGGCATTACATTAACCTTGAGAAGTCTTATGTTTATCTGTTGTTTAAGAACAATTTGATGTATGTATTTCTATTGTGTTGTACTAGTTGTGCCTTTAAATTTGATACGTTTTGGACAAAATTTAATTACTCATAGAATGTGATGCCTGAACTTTCTTAATGTTTATTGTTGTTTTTAAAAAAACATTTGATTGTTAAAAATGATATGCATAGTGTTGCACTTTTAATAATGTAAGTAAGGCTCTGTGCCACGGGTTCGAACTCCGCACGGAACAAGTATTTGTATGGCCCACAAATAATTGTTCCGGGTTTGGATATTTGTCCTTGTGAAAATTATGTACGTTAACTGTTCCCACGATACAGAAAAAATCCTAAAGTAAAGGTAACGTTTTAACTATATACATTATT
Source organism: Parnassius honrathi (assembly GCA_018247895.1). Taxonomy (NCBI): domain Eukaryota; kingdom Metazoa; phylum Arthropoda; class Insecta; order Lepidoptera; family Papilionidae; genus Parnassius; species Parnassius honrathi. The sequence goes on from DWHP01003691.1 coordinate 12,163, forward strand.
TACCATATTATACATTTTACTTACATCACATGGGACTGTCTTAAGAGCTTTCTCTTGGTTGCATCATTAAATTAACTATCATGAAAATGTTTTTCACACAACGTTCTAGGCTCATCTTGTAGCTTTGTCTGGAGTATATTACTCTTCGGCAGGAATAAAATATTTCGCCCACAATTTACAGCTGAAAACAAAAAATATAATTATTAAATACAAATATTATCAATGTAAGTCCAGTGGTTTACAAACCAATAATCTATTTTTGAAAGGTTAAAAAGAAACAATCTTTCATTATAAGGTGAACAAATGAGATTTGCTTTAAGGTTAGAACTTATTAAATGGTGAATATGTACATTGTATATGTACCACAAAATATACTTCACTGAGAGTTTCGAAACCCTAAATAATTTAATATTGTTTACGGTTGGTAAGCCGTTATACTTAAACCACTTTTACTATTTTCTTTATCCGCCATTGCAGCTAAGTTTTTAGAGTTACTATTTCATATTTCACTACGAATCACTGTCTCACATTGCACATCATAATATAAACGAAGGAAATTAATCTCAAATCGACGTTGTAAGCTAGCAAAATCTTAGAAAAAGACACAAGTATAACGAACAAAATAATTTATACGTCGGCGCCATATTATGAGAATTTTATAGATATTTTGGTGCTACCAGAAAAAAATATAATTTATTTTTATAGAAGAGGGGGCAAACGAGCATACGGTTCACCTGATGTTAAGTGACTACCGCCGCCCTTGAACACCCGCAACACCAGGGAAATTGCAGAAGCGTTGCCGGCTCTTTAAAAAGGAGTAGGCTCTTTTCTTGAATGTCCCCAGGTCGCATCGCTCCGGAAAAGTCGCCGGTGGTAAACTATTCCACAGAGAGGTCGTACGCGGAAGAAAACTCTTAGTGAAACGTGTAGTAGTGGACCGCCAAGCATCCAGATGGTGTGGATGGTATCGGGATGTTTGCCGCGTAGTGCGTTCGCGAAATTTGGCGGCTG
>DWHP01003692.1:0-13173 GCA_018247895.1 Parnassius honrathi
GCGTAGATCGGACCAAAGACAATAATTAAAAAGCTGAAGGTACTCCGGGTTAACTTTGACATCGGGATGTCAGTCACCTCAGTCCCCAGTGATCATGGGTGCTGGAAAGCACCCGAAACGTTGGGTATTAAAAATAAAATAAATAAAACGCGATAAAATCCCTAAAAGTAGTTTTAATCAATGTGTAGTGTTCGCGTAAATATAAGAAATCATTATTAAATCAAATCAGTTAATATTAAAAAAATAGCTTATCAGTGGTACAAACGTTAATCTGGTTTAGTTGTTTATTTATTTATTCATTTAAGATATCGCTAACAGAGTTTACAATCACTCATAATATAGTAGCTTAATATGGTCTACGTATGCAAACTTCAACAATTTTAGGCATAAACGAAAGGCATAATAAATCTCTTATAACGGGGTGTGCTTACTCTTTTATATATTACAATCCATCTTTATGTGATTTTTCATGAAAGGCGGCATAAAACGACAAGACATGTGTCGTAACAACTTGTGTTGAAAATTTACATTGACTATTCTTATTACGAGCAGTGGTAGCTCAGGGGCTGACATGTTTTGCCGCCACCAATGCGAGGAGGCCTATGCCCACCGCCATGTACACATACGATAAGCTGTACGACGACATGACATGGGTTTTTGCCGCCCACAAAACAATAGTGTTTTTCACATTAACATTTTCACATTTAAGTAAAATTCTTCTAGTACATACACATTGCGTACCACTTTAAAGATTCATCGAACAAAATCTAAATATGCAAACAGCTCAACAAAGTTTATAGTTTTACTTTTTGGGGTTTTACTTATTAACAAAAAATCCTTTTTTTTTTACAAAATTGAATCGACAAACGAACCTACTACGGTCCGCCTGTTGACAAGTTGCCGCCGTAACTTGTTCATGGGTAGCAGTGGCCACTTGCAGTTGCAGGTATTTTCAAACAAAAAATGCTACAGATTGGTTGTCACGTCTTATGACTAAGATGGAATGCCACAGAATCTGTAATTATATTTGCTCTCCAGAGACCTTTTAAACCAGAACTAGGCAGGTGCAGAATCAGGTAAGAGGGTGGTCCTAACCAGTCAGATCTTAGGCAAAAAAGAGTACTACCGCCTGAAATATCCTCAAAGGAAAATAACGCAAATCAACTTACTATCCTATGCTCAATTGAAGGTACTGCAACTCTCATTTTTCACACTGTGAAATAAAATCTTTGAAATAATTTTATACCTAAAACTAGGGGTACTAACCTGGCACTAACATATGTACTAACATATGTATTAACATATGTACTTTGTATTAACAAAAAGTGTATTTTTATATTCCGAGTTAAAAACATTTTCCGTTCTTCATTTACCTACAAAATAATATTAAATATTTTTCTATAAAGTTAGAATATTTTGTTTTGTTTATTTCACAATTTATTTACATGCCAATATTTTGTAACAGAGCAAAAAGTTAACATATGCGAACCCTTATAGGTCCTTTTGTGGGGGTGGTCATCGTCCAGCAGAAGACCTTAATTTTATGGTGTCACATGGATGGATGGTATTAATATATTACAAATGAGGTAATTCTTAGTACTTGAGCGACCGATCTCCTCTCGACACAGCATTATTTTAGTTAGGGTAAAACTTATCTAGATAAAGTTAGACAGTATATAAACCAGGAAGCAATATCAGTAGAGTGAAAGTTTTAAAACTTTTTTATTAAAAAATTTAATCTACCACGTATTTTATCACATTCTTGCATTGTCATCCCAATTTGTTTACAGTTACTATAATTCACCCGGAGCAACATACAGTCTGACAGGCAAGCAAGAAAGTGACTTAATAACAAGTAAAATTTAAAAAAGGTTATATTTTACTACGAATTTTATCATAATCTTGCATTGTCATCTATATTCAAATTACATATAGCTATATCCAAATTATCAAATTTCCAGCTCATCGGGAATTTAATTTAAAGTAAATTAAATTCCACCCAGACAGTTAGACAGGCAAACAAGAAAGTGACTTTATAACATGTAAAATTTAAAAAAGGATATTTTTACCGTGTTTTTTAATCATATTCTTGTGTTGTCATTACAAATTAAGCTATATTCGAATTTTCAAGTTTTCAGCTCATCAGGAAGTTAGTTTAAAATAAATTAAATTCCACCCAGAATGACAGACAGACAGGCAAACAAGAAAGTGACTTAATAAGAAGCAAAATTTAAAAAAGAATATAATATTTTACCGTGTTTTTAATCATATTCTTGTGTTGTCATTACAAATTAAGCTATATTCGAATTTTCAAGTTTTCTTATCATCATTTACTAAATTCCACCCGGAACAATAGACAGCTAGACAGACAAACAAAAAAGTGACTTCATAAAAACGTGGTTAAATAATCTTGAGTTGTATACATTCTAGTTTAGACAAAAACAAAGATTTCTGACATTTATTACATTAGCTGTATGATGTTGAATAATAAGAGACCTTTATACCCGAGCTGACTTTTATACACGTAACAATTTTCTTTGCGTAATAGGTATTTGTGGTCAGAACGTTTAAACGGCCAGCACGGCATCTTTACACTTGTAAGTCTATCCATGAGCACCACTGACATCTATATATACAACTTGTATATATAGAGGTCAGTTTTGAGGACTCAATCTGATTTATTTGTATAATCTTTTATTCATTTTGTAAATATGAATCCATGTAGTATATTCAACATTCCAGTTTAGATCTTAATTTTCTCCGTAGGCGTAAATTATGGATAGTGAAATAGCATTTTCATTAATTTGCTATAAGCGACCTTTAGGTGAATATTCTTACACCACCACTGGACGTTTACAAGAATAAAACCCATTAGTCGCCTTTTACGACACGATAAGCAAATAACACGGTTGATACATTTCTGTTTTTGTCCCAAAGTCCCAGTCCCAGGTCAATATAGTAGTGAGACCAACATGGGACTACAGTGCTTGCTAGCGCTTAGCTTGACAAAACCTATACACTCTTGCCATGAAGACACACATTGAGACATACACATTGAATGAAATAATTTTAAAAGTAAACCCGTAAATGGAACACTTTTAACATCATTGGAGGCGTCGACCTTTAAAATTTACAATTCTAAATTCAGGTTAATCGCTCATGGCCTATTAACCTTTCCATTTATTTGATTTATTTTTGTCCCATTTCCTATCATGTTAAGGATATAGAAGGAGAAAAGTCACGAAGCATTTGGTTTCTGTATTTTTAGGTAATAATACAACAAAAGGCACAGCCAGCCTAGTACGATTTATTGCCACCTAAATACAAAGTTGGGTGTGGCAGAAGACGCACGAGAGTAAAATAAATACTATTAAAATGCGGTCATTAAGGAGTATGTTAGGGGTGTCTCTGAATGATAGGGTGAGAAATTATGTGATAAGAGAAAAGTGTGGTTTATAAGAAGTTGTTGTAAATTGTGAAAGAAGAAAAGAACGCTTCGATGGTTTGGTCGTGTAAAAAAATTATGAGAAAAGAGTCCATTCACTTCTGTAACATATGAAGCGAATGGCAGTGTAGGCAGGGAATTCCCAAACAAATTTTTGTTGACACTTTTCTTGCGTCTACAAATGAAATAATAGGTAGAAATATAGAGTTTGAAATCCCGAATAGTTTTCTCTTCAGCCATACTACTGCATGAAGTCCGGAATTAACGATATTCCAGCTTGAACAAAATTCACACCGGTCTAGATTGTATAGTATAAGACCTTCGTCTGCCTTATTTAGCGAATTGTTACAATTAGTAAATTTAGTTTTCAGTTATGCTTAGAGTAATCAAATACATGTGTTTGCATAGAAAGAACCTACAATTCGACATAAATTGAGTCAATATATTTGTCTCGCTCATTTTAGTTTAATTTCCCAAAAGGCAAAAAAAGAAACATTATTGGAAGATGCTGCGAGTATTTTTTGTGTAGAGCTTTAATAAAAAGTGTTTATCTTCCCGATAACAACTCAAAATAATAAAAAAATGCTGTTAACAACCCACTTGCTAAGATAGGGAATTATAACAAATATTACACCTATGAGGCAATCTGTGGAAAAGAACTATGGTAGGCTGTAATTAATAAATGAATGATGGATAATATATTGAGAACTGAGAGGGAAGCGGGTAATATTTTCGTAATAGATTTATTGGTAGTTACGATGGTAATTAATAGAGCCGTGGTAGCTCAGATGGTTAACGCTCGCTGTAAATATAACAGAACGCGAGTATCTCGGGTTCGATCCCCGCCGGCACCAATGAAATTGTTAATAGAAGTAAAATATCGTTAGGAAACCTGCATGTTGGAGGAATAAGAAAAAAAATTCAAAGACATGTGAAGCTCGCGAACACGCATTGGGGTAGCGCGGCGGACCTTGCCCTATAACCCTCTCAGAAATGAGAGGAAGCCTGTGCCTAGCAGTGGGACATATATAGGCTGTAACTTTAGTTGCGATGGAGCGAGTACGGGGAGGCAGGCAGTGGTCGTGCAGTGATTATTATACTATCTGTAGTACACGACATTTTTGTAGTGGGGATAGTCGGTTGTCTAGTATACAGCAGATATAAAAAGGTGAAGACATTCAACCATTACTCGTCGTATTTGGTGTGCTTTGAATGTGGCGAAGCATATTGTGTCACGCCCGCTGTATCTATTTAATTATCATACGCTTAATAATAAATAATAATCACGGCCGTGAATTGTATCAAATAAGTGTAAATCGCGCAAGAAGACTAGGAGCGTTCTCCAGGTGCGTACCCACCGTTTTATGTGCCAGTTGCAAATCTAAACGAAATCCAATTCCAACTACCTATTACAGTCCACTTACATTCATCACAGACATACATAGCGTCAGTGTCTATTCTAATTCTATTATATTCTATTCTGCAAGTACGACGAGAATAAACGTAAGTTGAATATTCACATTTTGTTAAGAAAAAGATGATGAGTAACTTCGATATTTTATTTATTTTAAATCGGAACTTACCAGTCAGTTTATTTCGCAGAAATGTAAATAATAAGCACTTGCCTTATTATTGAGATTTCTGTGGTTTATTTACTCTATTTCTTGATACATTATTTTGATACCATACTACAACAGCTGGTTAGCTAAATAAAGGCAGTACCGTATCAACTAGCGTTATTACAGCTTATTAATTAAAACCATGGATCATAGCAATTGTTATTCCAAACATAGTTATGAAAAATCATAAGTAAGACAATCAATAATTATTTTTGTAATATAACCAATTTCGTTTTATTAAAAAAGTTTTGTAATATATTGTTGAAACTTGGAAGTGAACAGTCTGTATTTCGGTATTCTAATTACTTATGGAAGAAGTGAAAATATTACTCGTACTTTTGGATACCTAAATACAAAATGTACATAATCATCATCATCATCATCATTACAGCCCTTCACAAGTACACTGCAGAACATCAAGGAAAGCCACAAAGCACGGTCCTGAGCCATATGCATCCATCGAGTTCCTGCATGTCCTACCAGGTCTTCACTCCAGCTAGTGGGGGGTCACCCTACACTACGTCTACCGGTACGAGGCTGCTACTCAAGAACCTTTTTTCCCGTCGATTCTCGGTTCTTCGAGCTATATGGCCGGCCCATTGCCACTTCAGCTTACTAATCCTTTGGACTATGTCGGTCACTCTTGTTCTACTGCAAATATCCTCATTTTTAAGTTCATCACGCAGAGAAATTCCGAGCTTAGCTTATAGCTCGCTGAGCAACCTTGAGCGTCCTCATACGGCCAGCAGTGAAGGACCACGTCTCAGATCCATAAATCGTCACTGGCAACACGCACTGATTATACGATCTCGTTTTCAGGTAGTTTTAGGTACACCTAGCGATAAGATGTGTCTTAATTTCCCGAACACCGCCAAACCGAGTTAAATCCGTCGATTGATCTCTCGGTCGAGGTTGGACTTACCTAGTCGGACTATTTGTCCCGGGTAAACGTACTCGTCATTGTGACATTAAACATGATCTTTCTTTTGTCCATGTTCGTAACACCTATCCGTTGAGAGACACTACTGAGGTCATTAAGCATAGCATTGACATTGAGCTTAAGTCCTCCAGCGATTCTGCCATAAGGACTATATCGTTGGGAAATCAAAGATGAGTGATGTACTCATCATTGATGTTAATGCCGTATCCTTTCCAGTTCAGTAACTTGAAAACGTCTTCCAGATCTAAGCCTTGTGCGTGCGTAGAGTGCTGAGATCTGCGACTACAAGCTTACAAATACAAGGTCATTTAACTCCAGGCAAAGAAAATATCTCCGACTCTATCTCTCGACGTTGTGAATCGATTTATCCAGTACCAATAGGTAATGAAAGCCACTAAATGAAATTGATACACCTAGTGCATCATATAAGGACATTGCAGCACTAAAAATGGAAGAGTTTTCGACAACAAGCGACATGAATGTGTAAATGCTTATAAGGCTTTCTAGTCAGAGACTTGTTCCCATAGAAACGTAGCTCTAAGAGGAAGCAAACTTATTATACCCAAACAGGTGACCGAGTACTCATGGCTGCCTATCAAAGACAACCTGGTATTATTGCCATGAAGACTCGCCTCAGAACCAAGGCCTTGTGGCAAAAACTGATAGAAATGCTGTAAATCAACTCAAAGCTTGCAAAGGATTCAAACCCGTTTCGACACAAAACCCGGGGGGGTCATATCCGATAAAGAAATAAGAATTCCCAGTTGAGCCATAGATTGACGTGGAAATAGACTTTATAGGTCCCCTGCCATCAAATATTTATTTACTTCTCTTAGGCGATTACTACAGTCACAAGTACAAGGAGGTAAAAATAATAAGGAACATTACCACTATAGAAATGGTTATGATACTTAAAGGAATATTTTCCAGACTGTGATACCCTGCGACACTAACATGTGATAATAGTCACCAGTCTACTAGCGAGGTCTTTAAGCTATTCTACAAAAAGATCTGGCTGAACGACGAAGTCAAGCTCCAAAATAGAGACATGTTTAAACGGCTCATAATAAGCCAGTTAGAAAAAAACAGTGGAAAGATGACCTTATAGAATACCTTATTATGTACAATAGCACCCCTCACACGACAACCGGAAAAACTCCCGCCGAATTTTATAACCAACTCGATGCCAACACGTAGACTTATGTCTATTTTTGTACTAATCATCAATTTGAAGTTTGACATCTGATTAAAAGTCTTATCAAGGTAAATGCCTTGCGGGGGCAAGTACGGGTTATGTCGGACTTGCACCGACTAAAACCCCATGGTGTTCCACCTTCGTCGCATATGGGCAGGGCCACGGGAACGCTTTCGCACAAATCGGCGGCCCCACCAGCGCCGGCCGCCCCATGGCGGCGCCTCCTCGGAAGAGGACTAATACTCCCCTTTCTCCTTTTCAAGTAAGGTGCACCAGAACACATGGCGCGCCTTCATCTAAGGCCTCCAACAACACCTGCGCAACGGACGCCCCCGTGTCCGATGCGCGAAGGCCATGGGGTCAGGAAAAACGAGCACTTTGAAGCACTAGCCCTCCCCAACCCGGCGGCGGATCTGATCTATGGCTCCGCCATCAACCAAGATTCGGCTATGGAAGGTAGGGAGAGCGGCGGTTCGCAATACCGACCCTCCTTTCCCCCCGCAGCACCACCGCAATAACGGTGCGCCCCTCTTGAGTCATGGAGGATAGAACGCGTGGCCCATCGCCATACCAACACTCCTCTTCCTCCGCGACTCCATCTCGGCTGCAATGGTAGGGGGAGAGGACACCCCTCTCAATGCAGCCCACCAGCACACATCCGAAGTCGGCTTGCCAAAACCACTCGGAGTGGCCACCTCGGACCGCCCCTTCATCTCGGGTTCCTCTTTGTTCACCGCGGGTGAACATGCCACGGCTACTAAGCCACGATAAGGCATTCGGGGGGGTAGGTGTACCCATACCTAGTGTCAGTGTTATCGAACTATCGTAGCAGTGCTCTCTGCATACGTTCCAAGAAGCAAATGCGGTGTCGATAAGACAAATACAAATAAATGCCTCTAAATTGTGTCGTATATAGGGCCACCCTAAGCCGTGGCCGATATCGCCTCTTTAATTGGCTGGCAGGAGCAAAAATGCACCCGATGCTTCCTAGATCGTGGCCCCGCCCCCTCCGTACGGCGTGTGTGTATGCCTGCGCATCGGTCCGATTTCTTTTGACAGTCGCTGCCGGCCGGTAGCCCTCGCGGAAAGTTGTTTACAACACAGTGATTATATACCCTTTGCAAAATGGTTTCCAAAGAATAACGGGAAACATGGATTGAAATTATACATATGTATTTATAAACTAAATCCACATACGCAGGAAAAACTTAAAACATCAGTATCTCTCCACTCACGCATCTTTGCTTTGGTGGAACCCGGGCCTTTACTTAACTTAATATAATGTTTAAGGCATTCGTAGATAGCCCAACAAGTCTCGGGAATCATTGACGGCATTAAGTAAGGCGATATGACAGCACTAAATTTTAGGTCTTCATGAATATGCCCAGCGGCCTAATATCACAAAGTTGCAATTAGCCATTCTGTTGGGCTTATGGCTTCTCGCATCACCGTGCTCTGTTATTTCATAAGTGGCGAAATTATTTGTAGAAGGTTGTTAAAACTGTCTTCAACCATCCGTAGAAAATTAACAATCTCTTTGGACTCTAGATCGCTTAGTACGTTTAAACGGCTTAGTTTTTGTCTCGTTTGAAGCCATTTTTTTAACCCAGTAAATCCTCTTTTTTCTACTTTCGAATAAATTAACCTAGAGGACTAATGCCAAATCAACACGTTCGTGTTTTGAGAGAGTTGGAGGCATTTTGAAACGCTCTCCCTCACATGCGTTCCGCTCTAAGTCCGAACACGCACTGCTCGGCAGGCCCGTGTGTAGGGTCTGCCCCGATAAAGTCCCGATTTCTGTCAACCCTAGATCGCCACCGATATTATCTCGTATGTAGCCTGCTTTATTTGGTCATATGTTTACAGTTATCATTCCATGTAAACCGTATAATATAAATATAAATATAAAATATACGTATACGTCTATAGAATATATTGTAGAAATATACCAGCTGAATTTAAGTAGATTTCACAGTGACCTCACTATACATTTTATATTGTCAATAGCGATAAAAAAATTTCATTACAAACCAAATTAATGAAAATCCTTAATTTTACTATGTCACACACCAAACGAATTTATCGACAACGTTTTTTGTCACATGAATACAGGTGTTTATGGAATATAAAAACAGAAACAACCTTAGAAAAGAAACAAAGTGGGAGTAATAAAAGTATCACACGTACCTTACGCACCACACAAAACTTCATATGTGTAAATAGTTCAACTACGAGAATTTTGTTCTTACTTCAGGATTCGGATTAACGTTTGATGGTACAACAGAAATGTTTTGTTTTCTTAAGTATATCAAATCAAATCCATCCTTGTCAACATCGCACAGCCTTCTCTTTTTAATAAGTTCATGACAGTTCTTTTGAACGTAAGCCGGTTTCGTAATAGGGGGGATTTATCACTAGACTGGTAAATAAATGTTCATTTTCAATATTATGATTGTCTAGTGAATACGAAAAGGATGTACCGTCATTTATCGAGAGCTGTAAGATCATTGAGGTTCTTTCAATAATCGCCTCCACACATTTTACATGTAAGTAGAAATAGAGGGAAAAAATTCGCAACCTAAACTCAGATCAAACATCTTCAAGACATCTACAATATATTAATTTCTAATGGTACTACGTCAAATCTAGTACGTCAGCTTTTTCAAAACTAGATGGATAGATGTATATCAATATATAAACTTCTATTTTTCTTGGTAGTTGTGTTATTTTTATTTTACTTGATAATATGAATTCCTCGGATTCCTCAGATTGAATTTGATGAAGAAGTAATGAAAACTAATTCGAAAAGCAGTCTTGATTTATCTTGCAACAAATTGGTAGAAACTTTGAAAATAATATTGACTTCATTGATATTTGATGGGGTTTGTCTTGATTTCAAGTAAAAAACTTGCATGTTATAAGTTGCCCACAAAAATTTATACAGTCGTATTAGTAGTTTATTTGATATAGTCTCAGGTATAACCTAAGTCCGGTTCAATATTAAAGAGCTCCGTGGAAAATACGCTCAGTAAAAATTTGATTTCATGGAATCATAGTACAAGGTACTTTTTTCATTACAAAGACCGGTAAAGTAGAGTCCTTAATAAAATATTTAATCAAAAGAAAAGCTACTGTCTTTAAGTATAAAAATCAATAGCTGTTTGTAAGTCTCGCTAAGACCCGAAACCAGCCCGAACGATTTTGATGAATTTATTTTTGTGTGCGTTTTACTGGATGGATTAGATTCACAGTCGGACCTACAGTAGCGCTCTTGTTGAAATCCAAAAATCACCCGTGCGAAGCCGGTTTGATTTAAAATTGATTTTGTTTCATGTGTAATATTCTGTACTCAATAACCTGCTTATTTCGTCCCGTTTATGATGCTTAAAAGTGTATGAAATTGTAGTATTCTGTGGTTTATCTAAAAAAGCATTTGATTATGTGAATCACACAACATTACATTATAAATCAAAATGAACAAGCCCTTCATGTGCCCCGACTCTACTTTACTCTTCGAAATCGTATACTACCGGCGATTTTTCCGGACTGAAACGATTTAAGGTCCTTCAAGAAAAGACTTTACTCCTTTCTAAAAGGCCGGCAACGTGCCTGCAATTCCTCTGGTGTTGCAGTTGTTCATGAGCGGCGATAGTCACTTACCATCAGGTGAGCCGCATGCTCGTTTGTAAAAAAATCAAAGTAGTAAAATTTAAAATGTTCAGATAATTGGCGTAGGTTCTGTTGTGCAAATGCACGTACTACACTGATCAACACTTGGAATATTTTTGTTTCTTAATATATATACAAATCTTCGTTTAAAAGAGATACTTGATTTATATTTAAGGTTGGCAGAAAAATTAAAAACCTTAGTGAAGTAAATGGCGCCCTATATAAGATTTTAGATTGGTTCAACAACGTTAATAATGTCACTTTGAAAAATGATGATTTGAATTTTTTGGAATAAACGGTATTTTTAGGAATCGCGTTTGTTAAAACGGACACGGCGAAGCGGAGCGAAGCGTGGAGGGGCAAGCGGCGACCGCTGCATCCACATAAGAAGTAGTAATGGGTCGTCAACCCTGTCAACGTAATTACAGTCGACGAAACGATACTGTTAATCGTCAACTATAAACTAGTTTATAAAAAAGGTTTTTTTTCGACTAGTCTATTGTGTCGATAAAACACGATCGATGAATAATTTACATCAATATAATACTTGTCGTTCTGTGTTGATTCGCTAATTGCTACACGATGACTAGAGTAAACTGTTAGAAAAATAATTACTTTGACATTATGTGATGTGATCAACGAGAAACGTCGATCGGCAAGCGATAACATTAGTCTGAGCTAATTATTTTTGAGTAAAATGAACTTCCCTTAATACTCTTTCCAGGCTTAGAGCTGGCAGGCTAGTTATACTTATTTGTATAATCAAGATTACCTATATCTGTGTATGCTTGGCATACTTAAAATACCATTTGATGTACATAATCAATTGATTCTTATTTACATTGTATATAAATATTGACAAGACAAATTTATTTACATGTAATTTTCAAACCCATTTCCGTTAAGGTTGTCATGTAAAAACATCAATTGTTCTATTTTGGTCGTAAATAATCTTGTTCTTCTTTGAGTTAAAATCAGTCCCGATTTTAAAAACATTCATTCGCATGGAACCAATGTTCCTACTATGTTACAATTTTTAATAAACAGTTTTAATAAATTGGGACATACGTGACGATAGTTTTTCCAACATTGCAGGTAAGTTCCACTCTCTTTTTTAATTCTTTCGTGGCAAAATATCATCAGTCAAATACAAATTTACTTCTTTGATTGCTTTGCTAAAGGTGTACCTATCTTTTTTAGGTTATTCTTCTGTAATGGCTGTCAAAATTACGTTTGTTCTATCATTATCAGAAATAAATGCAGCTACGAGTTTCCGTACTTTTACTTAGTTCTAGCCTCGTTTACATCTGAAATGCCTGCATTTTGACACGTGAAGAAGAACCACTCTGTTCCACTGCTATGACTGCAGTGACGCCGTGAACTGGTTACGTAAATTCGGCGTTATCTATAATTTTTTACAAGATTCTTTCAGACATCGGACCATAATAATAATTGAAACATCTGTTAGATACAGTTGCCCACTCATTGCCCTCGTTAACTCTTCAAATGGACGTACAACTTGACATAGCTGGAAACAACATTAATCCAGTCTTCAATTGAGAGGTGAGGCAAAGCTTTGTCTGCAAATGCTGAAGTTGACCGCACTGCTTCTTACAATTCGACAATTTGTTCAAGGAGTTCGTGTTTCTACTTGTTGAATGAAACACTTAGGTTGTTGATTCTGTTGAACTTGATATTTTGCAACTCTCTCCGAGGACCCCAGGGCACTTTCTCGTCGGGCGATCGCTGGCGTCACTGTCGTCACCACCACAACTGAGCTGAAAGACGATACGCATCGAAGACGCACGATGATGGAACACATCAAAAACCACTTCTGAAAAGGATAGCATAATGAGTATCTCCAAATACTATAGCAGCAGACGAAACAGAAGATACGCCAGAAGGACCTTAAACTGTTTACTAGTATTCGAAGAAGAAAGCTTACTTACCTTAAGTGGAAAATGGGATCTGTTCATGAACTTTATGCTGAAGCTGATGGCATTAATAGGTTTACGGATTTCATTACCTACCGAGGCAACGAACGACACTTAAGGTGATGATACCACGACAATTTGATAGTTTTTCTATTTAACATATTTTTTTAAGTTTTATAGATTACAAACCAAAATTCTGGTATATGATTTTTGACTATATAACCCTGGATTGCATGAAAGGAAAACACGATATCATGTAATAGTCTCGATAGAAAAAAATTGCAAAGTAGGCTATAATTATTTACATTTCTCGATGACACCACAATATTCTAACGAATAATTTCATGGAATTATTTTTAAAGCATAGTAAA
>DWHP01003693.1:0-13170 GCA_018247895.1 Parnassius honrathi
TGGTCCCTCCCCGGTCGAGCCGACCCATTCGTGCTACAATTATATTTTTAATATAACTGCAGCATGGCTCTACCACAATAACAACCCAGTAACTTAACTTAATAACTTGGGCACTATAACTCCGTCCTGCGCCGATGGCTCGCCTCCGTTGGGGCTGGCCGCCGTGACTGAAAGTCGGTCTGGAGGACATAACTATCGGATATTTCAAGACCTTCTTGGTGTTTCTCTCTGTCGAATGGGCAACCGTAACTACCTATAAAAATCCACTGCTAAATAGGGCTTCCCTATAGTTTGCCTTGCCTTATAGGGGCGATATTAGTCATACATAGTTGCCATGCTTAGCGGATTGGCAGCCGCAGTTCTAAATATTTAGTTTTGATTACGACAGCGACGCCGCCCATCTCCTGGTTTGTATCGCTCTGTCGTTCTTTACAACACACAAGAGACGATACGATGTAGTGATTATTCTAACATCACCACCGCACGGTCACTGGGCAATCAATCGATAATGCAAAATAAGTTGATAAACTCTCATTAAGGTACGGGTTTCAGATGAGGGAATTGCCAGCCTGCCCTTTGGCGGTTATTGCAGCCTTTAGACGGCTTTTACAATACCAAGAAAAGAGAGATAAAGTTGAAGGGATCCCTTATATTAGCTTCATTGAACATCGACTTTAAGATTTGCCGTAATCGCCACTCTTGTCAAGTAGAATAAATCTAGCAGTATAAGATGCCTTGTTGCCTATAATGCAGGTTCCCATCATGGGCTCGGTTATTTTACACTTACTGTATATATTTTAAAGCACATCATTAACAACCCTAGTAAACTAGAGATTTGCGACCATACAAACAATACAACAATTATAGGTAATCATCGCTTCGTAACTACCCAAACAATTTTTAAATTCTGATTCCATTGTATAAAGTTAACCGAACCTATAATGCAAGCACGGCGACAAATAAGAATCAATCTTATTTACGTGGTAATAAAGTTCGTTCCTTATTTGAGCGAGTTGTCGTAACAGCTTTTTAAAAATAAATCGTATTTGTACCGTATATATGGTTTGTTTTTATTTACTGCAAATCAAGTATTATTTATATACATAAATTTTCGCTTTATTCCCATAGCTTATTTTAAACTTTATTTCTCAAGTGTAAAGGTTTAATGTTATTTGTAATGCACATATACTAAAAAAATGTAATCTGTATTCAACGAATTCGAAACTCAAATGATTGAAATAATAGTTGTTAATATGACCAATCATACATCACCGTTTGTCTATAATAGTTTTGCACCACAAGCGAGCTCTTTCCATTTTGGTTAGATTTTTACAAATGACGTCCACCGCGTGTCCGGCACGTGGCGGAAGACAAGACCAGAAGCGTTGGTACGAAATAAATTTTTGAATACCATCATTAACGATTTGATTGTACGTATTTTTAAACTGTTGTTCCTACAGGATTTGTAATACTATCTATTACAAATCCGGGTTTGACTACTAACTTGAAGATAATTATGTTCTTTTTACTTTCTTGCTATAACTATTATTTGCCTAAAATAAATTGTCCGACTAGGTTAGTCCAACTTTGATTACGAGGTCAACGACCAACTCAGTTGGGCCACGTTCGGAAAATTACAATAAATTTTCCCTTCTGCATTTCCTTTCCTTATATATTGCAAATTTCTCGGCGTAGACCTACGCAACTGAAACGTGGTCTCTCACTGCTGGTCGTATGAGTTTTCTAAAATCACTTAGCGAGCTACGCAGGGGGCTATACTGGTACTTGTATATCTATTGTAGCAGAGTATCTGACACAGCATACATCATCATACACAAGTTTTCAAGCGAGTCGCAGTCAGATACTCGGTACTAGTCTTCAGGTAGACTATGTTTAGCAATCTCAAACTATAATTTGTGTAATGGCGTTTGAAAATCTGTAACCATATCTCTGTGGATAATTGAATTATACATCACCGTTTTTTGGATCTAGTGATCATGGTGTCTTTTTGTTTTCTTCTTCCTTTTTTATCTTCTACATAGCTAGGTATGTACTTCATTTTTAATATATAAAAACCGTCATACACTTAAAAACTACTTGTTTATCAGAAAAAAGAACAATACAAAAACATTATTTCTTTTTTTTAATTAAAAAGCTTATTTTTACATTGTAATAAAAATACCACACAAAAATAAAAGAAAATGTGATTAAATGGGCTGGCAACACATGCGACGCGGCGTTCGGCGGTATTGCCAGACACAAAAATTGCAAAATTCTTAGCAAATTGTCGTAAAAAACAACTTGGTTTATAAATAACAATAACTTTTTAATCATCATCATCATCTTCATTAAAGCCCTTCACAATTCCACTGCTGAACATAGACCTCCACCCAAGTAACGCCACAAAGCGCGGGCCTGAGCCACCTGCATTCATTAATAATATAATGTTTTTTAGTACTGTTATTATTTTTTATAATCTAATTACAGTAACCATAATATGCTCCTTTTAAAATAGACAGGGTTTGTTTACATGATGTATATTAAAGAGAATTTTAGAAAATTTGGACGTTCTTTGTGTGAACAATTTAATGTTTGTATAGTACACAGAAGAGAATCCAGACGACCTTTGGAAATCGAGTGCCTCCCAACTTCTTGCATTGACATCGCAAGTCGTCAGATTTCCCTTTAACACATTGTTTAGTACAAACGCTGGCCACCGTTAACACATTGTTTAACACAAACAATGGATACCGCCCGTTACTTAATTACCTTCTATCAATATATAAAATCTATAATGCTTTTCTATTAAAATTCACTGAGTTATGAGAGAAGGCATGTAACCTGCAGTGGGACTAATTTTGGATGCTACTATACCTTATTATTACGAAAAATTTTGGTTTCCAATAATAAAAAATATATTTAAAAAAAAAAGAGTTTCGTTTCTCTATGATGCTGAATCATGATTACTGGCATCAAGATGTATGCAGGTATAAACAGTTTATCATATTCCCACATTCACAGCGAATGACTATGGACAATAAAAAACCTATTACACTTTGGACACGTGTCAAAAAATTAGCCCCCTTTTGTTGGGGAAATGATCCGGCAATGATCCACGCACCTCGGCGCCCAGCCATTGAGATAGCGCGGTGTGAACTCGAATTTGCGCTGCTTTGAGGTTATTAAATATTAACGTAAAATTATGTTACTATAATTTTTAATCGGATTTATCCCGGATATTCATTACAGATATCAAAAGGAGGTGCATTATTTGATGACTAACAAGAGTTATCTTATATATTATCTGTCTAATATAACAATAACCATGTTGGTGATTTAAGGTTGCGCCAAAAGAGGAACCATCATCCATCATTATGGTAGTAATAATGATAATAAGTTCTTTATTTTCCAAAGGTAGTACAAGATATTAGCATAACATTTAATAAAGCAAAATTGGTACATGTGCATCAGCTGTCAGCGCCATATCCCCATCGTTAATTTATATAAATATTAGCTTGCCAGGCAGACGTTGTTCTGCTCTTTTCGACGACCCTTTGACATGTTCTACTAAAAATCCTTAAATTCGCAACAAAAAAAAGTTTGGCGGTCATGGACAAAAAAATTGTCCTATCTCTCAAGTTGGAGCAAACTGCACACGGTGTACAAATTTGATTAGAATCGGTTGAGTAGTTTAGGAGTCTATCGCGGACATACAACGTGACGCGTAATTTATATATATTAAGATTACGATGCAAGAAAAATTTTAATAATTAAATACTATCTTAAAAGTTGTACATGGTGTACGTTATGCTAACATAACCTAGGTACAATGAAATTTATTGGATCACATATTACGTTTTATATACTAAGTTATTACTTACTTTTATTAGTAGCATGAATGGATCGTCTCGACCAGGGAAGGACCATGCTGTCACATAATGCTACACTTTATTCTTTAAAACAAATGTTTGCCCTTTCAAAATCGAAATACAGCGGAGGGTGTACGCAAGAAATAAATAGGAGGATTTTATCAACCCAGACAGGTTCTAGGCAGGAAAGAAATCTTTCTAAATATGAGTGAAGATGAGAGAGAGTTATTATTATGATGATTACAAGTGTACTTATGAATGCAACATAGCAATTATAAAGCCAGTACTATGCGAGCACCCTCCCACCAGACCGAGACATTTGCATCGATATTGAATGTCCAGCGCCTATTCCACGTACAATCAAGGGATGATTTTACATGTCAAAGACTATTAAAAAATAGACACGATAACGTATTTAAGATTTAATTTTCTTCCCTAATAAATGTGAATTATTAGTATTGTATGAATAATTATTATTTCGATATGAAATATAAATCTTATTACAAAATAGTATAATATTTTATTAATACCATACCATATCACATTAATATTCGCAGTTATTTTTCGGGATATGGTCTTGTGGTGGAAGGATTGACCAAACCAAAATCGTGTTGTTTGGCAGACGCGTTGGATATTACTGTAACACACGTTTCACACTTTGACGCTACTCTCTTTTTTCTTTTTGTTTATAGGTAAAAAAAAGTATAGACCAATTGATATCTGCAATAACCACTCTATGACATTGCGTGAACATTATTAAGGCTTCCCATTTGGGGGTGAGCAGCGTGTTTAAGTGATATTAGAAGCGAATGTGCGAGCATGTCATGATTGATTCCGGCAATTTCGGTGCGACGACGGCTCGGCAATGGATGAATTAGCGATAGGTAATGCGTTAGACAATAGGTCTCACTGAAGTGGACTCAATACAACACATGTTAGACCAGTATAAGCTGAACTATCTAATGGTTAAATCTAATAATAATTGACTTACATGACGCGAGCCGTAGTGACACAAAATGGCTAATATTGTAGATTAAAAGTAAAGGTAAAGTAACTGACCGTATGTTTCTAGTCTTGAGCACAAACCTACTCTTACTTACTCTTACTTTCACTTAGGCATGAGTACGTCATACTCCTCCAATACGTGTTGGTTTACTTCACAACATGTCCTTTGTATGCTTTTTTTTGGCCATACAGGTATCTATATTATGTCATCTTTCACAGTTGTGCACGTCGTAAATCATTACCTACAAAATGTTGCAGGATCATAAAAGCTTTTGGATTCATTGATTGAAATACACGTCGTAATATTTTTGTCGTCTTGATCTTTGTCGGCCCTTAATAGTCCACTTCTGGACATAGACTTCTCCCATTGAGAGAAGGATTTGAGCATCAAGATTTAGGAAAATTATACAAGACCTGGAACAATTATTCTTCAGCCCTACAAGCTGTTTTTCCATGCTGGTTTCGAACGCCACAGTGCAGCACCATTGACACTGCGCTACTGAGTCGTCGCCGAAGACGTATTATTAATTTACTAATAACATTTTATTCTGAAAGCAAGAAATTTATCATTAAAAATAGTATCTGATGATGATGACTGACAATAAAACTACCTACGTGATCGTCGCAACACAGTTACGTATACAACTGAAATTTGTAATATTTTCTTGTAAAATGCGTTTCACACTATAATAGATCGTAAAACAAGAAAAAAATCCATGCTGCACAATAATACTGCATTAATGAAGTAACATGACGCGTCGCGTACACACAACCCCTTCCTGTTAACATTAATGGGGTATTCTGTAATTTCTATGAAAATTGAAAAGAAAATTGAATCAATACGTTCAATCCCAACGCCACAAATATCCTTCATAGGATTTCCAACTAATAAATTACTGGGTAATTCGTTAGTTAATAATCTGTAATTCCGCCTCTCAGGAGAGTTTACTAATAAAAAAATTAAACTAATATTCCTGGTTCCGTAACGTAAGGTAAATACATCTGGATACCATAAGTTCGATTGATATTTCAATTATATTTAAAAAAAAACATTTTACGGTGGACTATGGCCTAAAGTACGATTGATATCCCTGTATTTCAGAATATCCTAGGGGCTCCCAACTAATACAAGTACAAAAAATGTACGTTATTTAACGATAAGTATATAAAAATGGTAATTTGTTTCAAAAATGGTAGTTATCTTGGGTATTATTTGTCGGTAAAAAAATGTTTGCTTTAGAATATCCCAAACTCAACCCGATCTGTATAACGTACCCCAAATCAAAAAAGCAATATGTAACAAATTTGTTTTTCAATTTCGTACCAATTTTGCATACAGAGGCCCGTCGCCGCATAATACGACCAAATAAAATGTCGTATTGTGGTTTTATGATTCGTGAATATTTTTTTTTTGCGTTTTTTTTAACTTTTATAGGCATACGCAAGGTGGATATGAAAAGAGGATTTATTTTTTGTGGTGTTCTTTTGTTATTGTCACCGAAATTCGTTAATAACTGGCGGGTTATTTTTCTTTTCTCCGAACTTTTTCGCTTTGATACAATGGATACTCTTGACTGAGCCTTGTTTTAATTGAACGCCTTTAGTAATTATACGTGATAGAATCACTTTACACGGGATAATAATTTATTTCGAATGGTGTGTAGTGTAGCGGGAATTTTGACTAGTAACAAATTTTTTAATCTCTCAGAAGTGTCAGCATCTTGAAAGTGTCTATACGCCGCAGCTTCTATTTACCATCAATTGCACCTGTGTGTCCAACTTCTATAATAATACGTAATTAGAGCCTGTACATTAAAACATTAAAAGGTTATGTTTGTTCTTATTGTTGTAGTCTTCTTTAGAAGCTCACTTTTGGGCATAGACTTTTCTTCTGGATATAGACTTTTCTCATGTTATGAGATAACCTTACTTACAGTAATTAACTACGTTATTAAATTGTGTAGTAACGCACGTATCTCGATTATGTTTTTTGAAGATTAAGCTTGAGCCGATTTAAATACTGACCTATTTGACAGTAATAGTTCCACTTTAACGCTTTAAAGTCAATTAATTTAAATATTAAGAAACTAATAAAGATATTAATTAATGTAGACTCTAGTCTACATTACCTGAGGATGCCTCGTGTAGAGGTGAAACACGTGTTGTATTGTCGTCAATGGTGTGTCTTTCCTGGAATAGTGGTGTTGGGAGTAGTGGTGTTGGGAGTATTGGTGTTGCGAGTAGTGGTGCTGGGATTAGTGGTGACGGAATTGGTGCATGCAATTGCGGGAGGGCGGGAAGTACTCTTCAAGCCGGGTAAGACACATCATTGTATTTTTAATTAGCGGAAGTAACGCCTGATTTTGTTAATTATATTAACAAACTTGTTAATTTTACCAATCGGTTTCGGTAAACATTTTTTTGGTATCCTTGAGTGACCTTTCGATTAAAAAAAACGGTTATCTATTTCTTGAGATGCTGTGGTACATGCATCTTGATAAAATCACAAGAATTACTTACATATTCCTTTTTCTGAAGTCGGTTAAAATTCTAAAAAGCTCGTTGTGATTTGCTCGGCGGCCAGGATTAACAACCGTAGTACCTACCAATCATCTCGCTCCTTGATGAAACCGAGATGGTTACACTGCCATCTTCCGGGCTTCCGATAAATCATTATTATTACAGAGTGGTATTTCTCATAGTAGCCTCTTTCCAAATCCACAGGATATAACTTATTTTGAAAATTTAAGAAACCCCCGAAACGAAAACCTGATGATCTTTAAACGGCTTAACCGATTTTGATAAAACATCTAAGAACGACGGCTAGAAAACCTGCTTTTAAATTAAAAAACGCACCCAAATCGGTTCACCAGTTTAGGATCTACGGTGCCACAAACTCACACGTAGACACACACAGCAGTCAAACATAACAGCCCTCTTTTTCATCGGGGATTAAAAATAGAGTTATCTGTTTTTATTTAATCTCTTTTAAGCCGAGGGGCGATATCAGCTTTAGAAAAACCATCACCCAGTCTCACACCATAGTTTCCGAAAAAGAGGCCTTAGAGAACTCATGACTTCTAAACAATAGCGATATAAATATTTGTATATTTGTCATAAACAGATGTAAAATCCCCAAACTAAAGAGAAGTAGTTTCAAAGGTGCAAAACGGTTGATACTTCGCTACACCTGTACACCTACCTACATACTTGGTAAAACCACGCTATAGCTATATTATGGTTGTAGCACTAATATGGTGACTCGACCGGGATTGTTATCCCGAGTGGTGTTCCACGCGATCACAAAATATCAGCGTAAAATAGCAATTGCTGATGTGTTTCTTACGGTGAGTGTAGAGAACGGGAATGTAGAGACCCTTTTTGTTGGAAACGAGGCATTCCATTCTTGCCCTCAGGGGTGAGAACGCCATTTTGATTTTTTATCAAGGATAAATGTAGTTGTCCATGGGCCACAGCGTCCACTTACTATGAGGTTGTCTGTGTTCGTTCGTTTGTCAAAAAATTTAGGAAAAATCATCTTTCTATAGAAAATCTGTCAGTTGACTGGTTGATGTAAAACGTAGAATTCTTTTTTTCCAAAAAAAAAAGGAACATAACCATAGTTTCATCGAAATTAAACACCCCAATGTTTTCTCTTTTGATCAAACCGTAGAATATCCGAAAGTATTGAAATAATATCTGATTGATGATTTGCACCTTGTCTATATGCAAATAAATCATAGTTCGGTTGAGAATTTGAATTTCAAATAGTAGTTATTTGCTTTTTTTACGACACGAAAACTAATAGCGCGGACGGTATTGACATTTTATTATTACGTATGCAAAAATGCTGATTTGTTGGGGTCTCACCACTGCGGTGCCAAATTGTTTTTGATGCCTGCCGACATCTCGTGATTGATTGGAATATTAAGTGAAGTTACTAAATGTAATTAGTGTTGTATAATATTCAATTCAATTCCAATCGTCAACTTAGAATGTGTATTAGCTGAAAGTAAGTACTCTGAATAACCCGAAAGTACGAAATGTTGATCTTTATTCCTTTTTTTAATCATACTTATTTCTCCAACATCACCAACGTGCAACATTGTATAAATTTAGAAAACATATCGTAGTGATGACACGATTGATATACACGGCTCCTACTGGCATGCCAATCAGAATATTTTCAGATTTATATTTTAAGAGGATATCTGCTAGATATTTAAGGAACAGATTTTTAACGATCTGTTCGGATCAATCTGCGCAACCGAGACAGACAACTGCACCTTAAACTGATTAAACGTATCTATGTAAGATTTACGGAATCATCACCCGTATCCCTCTGTTTTCTCCTTCAAAACTGGACCTATACAAAATTCTATATTCTGTTCTATAAAAAATTGGACCGATATAAATCGGTTTGAAGAATAATATACAAGAAGGATCGTGACCAAGTCAGTCAATCAATAGTACACTGATCACAATCTACGAAAACAACAACATGCGAATAATGAGTCTCGCCTACTCACAGCGCCGGACTCAGTATTTTGACAAAATTTTATGAATTATAAGGTGACAGATGGCATACACAAATTTACAAGGCACTGCTTGATCGCGGCTTAGGCATTTGTCTTATAGAAGAAAGCGATTAGCCATTGACTATTTTCTCGCTCAAGAAATGTGTAATAGATATAGATCCCGTGTGAATAAAAGAGATACATATATTAATAGTTGGTAGCTGGCTGTTCTCACTGCCAGCGTGAACTCTCTCTCCACTAGTTTAGCGACAAGAGCTATCAAAGATAAAATTCGCTCAGCGATGCACGTTTGGCGGTCAGAACTTACGCCGAGAGATCAACCAGGTGTCATTTTTTTATAGCATTGGGTGACAAACGAGCACACCGTCCACCTAATGGTAAGCGAATGCTGTGGAACATGGACATCCACATTTATCTTTAACTAAGGATCAAAATGCAAATGCGTTGTCACCCCTGAGGACTAAGACGGAATGCCTAGTTTCCAGTAAAAAGGGTCACCGATTCTCTACACTCACCATAAGAAACACAGCAGCATTAAGCTGCTATTTTACGCTGGTATTTTGTGAGAGCGTGGGCCCGCCCCGGTTGAGACGATCCATTCGTGCTACAACTATAACACATCTGTAGCGTGGCTCTACCACGTAAGAAAATTTACTATACAATCAGTACAGGCAGATTTGACTCGCTTATCAGTAATCAGCGACAAGACTATAAGAACTACACACTCGCTTCTCCCTGCTCATCATTTATCTAGTTTACGGCTCTACTCGATTCTTGTTCACCGTTGGTGGTGGAACAGTGGGTGGGACTAGTGTGCAACTCTTTATTGGTAACGAAGAATTCTATTTTAGTTCTCAGGAGTGACAACGCATTTAGATTTTTAATAGAGGGTGAAGGTGTCTACGGGCCACAACATCCACTGACCATCTGGTGGACTGTGTGCTCCTTTGTCACACTTATTTTATAAAAAAGAGTCCACTCAGGCGTTCAAGGCATTCATTCCTATACTAGATCGTAGCATTTCCTTCTTGCCTAGGAGTCGGTCCGGGTAAATACCAAGCTCATACGTATTTCTGCCGGCAAACAGCAGAACTTGTACAGCCGTGTTCCTGTATTCCAACTTCATTCACAGTCGTAACAACGCAGCCTTTTTTGTTATCTGCTGGCTACAGGTGTCCTTGGACTGCAGCAGCCAAACACCACCAGGTATACTGTCGTTAGTAACTTTAGTTTTGTGAAAAAATAAACTGAGACGGTAGGGAGTCCGCTGTCTATTCTATTTGTCCCACCGACGTCACTATAGCATCCCAGTGAGGTAATCAATCGACTTTCTAGGCACGTTAAAGACGACAAGACAACACAACAGACAAGCTTATTTCTCAGGACAACGTAAGTAATCAAACCTCCTATCCTCGTAAGGTATGCAAAGGCACATTATGTGTAAGTATGTGAAAATCTCATGTCTATAAATTGTATTTAAATAGTTGAAGGGATGTGTTCAATCTTTTAAATTAAATGATAATCGACACGTTTTGGGAACCGATGATACCTGCCGTAAGTCTGGCGTTCCCACGGGTTTAATGTGGGGCTGCGTGTTCACGTAGAGTTTTAAGAGAATGTTAACAAGTGGTACTTAAAATTAAAAATTTTGTGCAACCGACTTTAATATAAATAAAATTAGAACATCAACAATACAGTCGAAGTCAATTATATATGAATCATTATAACTCTTAAACCACTGATCAGATTTTGATTGAACTTATATGGGACCACATGAGAAGCACCAGCTTTCAGATAAAAAAAATCATCAAAATCAGTTCATCTAGAAAAAAGTTCTGAGGTAATACACATAAAAATACATGCGGATTGAGTAACTTCTACTTTTTCTAAAGTCGGTTAAAAAACTCAGTAGTATCTAGCTTCATATCGAATGGACAATATTTGAGTATATCAGTTCGTCGTTTTGATTTTAAGGAAACGACTCTTATTTTTTTTTTCTTTACATTTGTAGTGTTTTAAATCATCCTGAACGAATTTGAATTTAATACTTATATAATCACTTATCCGTTTTTTGTTACGTTTTCTTCCTTTTTTTTCTAGTTAACGAAAATAGAGTGAAATATTTATTTTAAAGTTTTTCTCATTTTTTTAAAAACATACGGGGAAATCTCTCTATATCTGTAGGTTTTAGACATTGATTCGTAATGTATCCATTTCTATATAGTTTGTACTCGGAGGACATCCTTTTCGAGATCCGAGATAAACCAGGAAACAGGAAGGACACAATATCCGGTTTGTTGATGACACTGTTTTGGTTACCTTTGTGTGTTTAGCTACCTTTGGGACCGGACTTCAGAACCTGTTACAGGAAATATCTACAGTACTATTACTAGCGTAGCTATAAATATATACTAAATAGAGTTATATGATATCAAAATATTGGCTACCTTTAAATTTAAAATACGTAATCATAACAATAACAAAATCACTAATAAATATACACCTCCCCAGAGAATACTTTTTTATAGGCTTATGGTGACAAACGTACACACATACCATCTGATGGTAATTGGTTGCTGTAGCCCATAGACATCTACATATTTCCTCGTTTGCGAATCAAAATGCAAATGCGTTGTCAGCCGTGAGGACTAAGATGGAATGCCTTCTTTCCAGTAAAAAAGGTCTCCCATTCTCTAAACTCACCATACGAAACACTGCAGCGTTTAGCTGCTATTTTACGCTGGTGTTCTGTGAGAGCGTGGGCCTTCCCTTCGTTGACCCATTCTTGCTATAACTATACTACTAATATAGCTGCAGCATGGCTCTATCATTTAAAAAAATATCAGCTACAATGTATCCATCGAAAACAAACTCTCCAACTGAAACAAAATAAAAATATTACACGATATAGATTTTATAATCACTTTCAAAGTCGTCTATGACGTTCAAGGGAATATGAATCAGTTACTTCTATTAAATAAGGCATCGCAAATAAAGTGCTTTGTAAAATGTTTGGTTTAACTTTTTATACAGAAGCGAATCCTGGATTTTGGTTAAAGATAATTTACTGGTTAAAGACATTTGAGATTTGGAATTTGTTCAAGATTCTATAAAGGTTCTATAAATAGCAAACCCTGAATTGTTTATTACAAGATTGGAACGATAGGTCACTTTCGTGGACATCAAAAAATACTCAATACGACGTCCCAACTTTGATCCTTAAGTACAAAATTCTGGAACAGAAAGACCACAGACATTCGCGACTTTAACGACATGCAGGGATAGACTATATACTGGAAGATCAAAAGCGAAGATTGGGATTGAAGAAGATTTGCTAATTGACATCTGAATTTTGGTATAAAAGGGGTAACCAATGGCATACACAGGGGCGTTATCCGGGGGATAAGCCGGGGGTCTAGGCACCGGGCGGCAGATTTTAGTACGCGACATCTTGGTAATGAGAGTTAGCTCCCCGACTTTATTTTTAAATTATGCAAGAAAAAACCTTAAAGATCTGAAAAATCAAATTGCGAGTCTTGAGAATAGAGATAATCCGCAAACACGTACTGGCCAAGGGGTGGGGATAATGTAAAAAATAGAAAGAAAGAAATACTGGCGAAAAGAAATATTTGGCGTTGGCCAAATAAACGTATTTCTTTCTTTTTATTTTTTTGGTATAATGTTTTTTATTCACGTTCACGAAATTTGGCGGCTGGAATTAATCCGAACAATTCCTCAGAGCACTCCCCATGGTATAT
>DWHP01003694.1:0-13169 GCA_018247895.1 Parnassius honrathi
ATGGAATGCCTCGTTTCCAGTAAAAAGGGTCTCCGGTTCTCTACACTCACCATACGAAACACAGCAGCATTCAGCTACTATTTTACGCTGGTATTCTGCGAGAGCGTGGTCCTTCACCGGCCGAGCCGACCCATTCGTGCTGCAACTATACTACTAATATAACTGCAGCGTGGCCCTACCACGTATAAAATATATAATAAAAATATAATAAGTAAATAAATAAAGTTATTGCAGCAATAGCTTCTAAGACCGTCTCGCGGCAGGTTTCACGAATGATTGTGAGCATCCCGTGAATGTGGAGGGTACGATTTTTGCCATGAATTCATGGCGTGAATTCGTGCGTGAATTCACGGCGATAATGTGGAACCACCGTCACAGATGTTCACGGTGCGAATGTGGAGGGCGCTTTATGACGCAGCTAAGGGATTAAGGGTCGCATTAATCAAAAAGTTTAGTAAGAACCAAACTTGTATGAGGTAGACGCAACACTTGAATTTTCACGCAGAATTTTCTTAGTAAGTACTGCTTTTTTACGTTTTTCTGCAACGAACCGTACAGGTTTTAATGTAATTGCTTTTGATATGCAAACGTTTGAGTATAGCACTACCTAATAACGCGAATCGTTATTAGGTAGTGCTCTACTCTCGACACGACATGGTCGAGAAAATTTGTGGTCTTAAAATGCTTTTCTCGTAACCATATAGCACTTATACGATAATATAAGTTACCGTATATCAAGAAAATACTAATTAACCAATCTTATATTACTTAAGAAATTTTTTCAATTGCTACTTGATTACTTGTCAATTGAATAAAAAACATTAAGTGGATGTCCGGATGTTGATTTTGTATGTGGTCACGATAACCCAGGTTTTTTTTAATTTGCTTCAGAATTACTTCAACTGATTCTCTATTTCATATCAAAAGCCTAGTTATAGGTATAATAAGTTTCATTGCTATTAGAAATTTAAAGGCGCTTTCATTTCTATTTTAGCCCTTGATAGACAAAGGAGAATTTCGAAAAAAAGTCAGCGAAAATATTCAATTATGAATTAAAATAACAGAAGTACCTAATAATCTTGGCCGACAGTGTACCTACGCTGGCTTGACCCCCACCATACTTCATCTGTGCTCGGGTTTCGTGCCGGCAACTATAAATTCTCTTAAAGTGCGCGGTGAGACTCGAGATGTGACGTAATCGGACAAGAAAAATAAATAAAAAAATACAATTTTTCTTGGAATTGTCTCTAGTTTTATAAGAAAGCTCACACGCACGCATGCACGCACGCATCACATAAATTTTTTTCGGCACTCGACGACGTGTTCCCGTACTGTGGTCTGCATAGCAATGAATGTTATCTATTGTAGTTGAAACAGGCACCGTCTACCATCTGCCACCTTAATGCTTTGATTTACAAGAAAACTGATGATCTAACTGCATAATTTCACGGGAAGCCTATTCTATGAGCCAGGTAAACTAGAAGACCGTTAGCTGAGTGACCCCGACGAAAACCATATCGGCGATCGCTATTGGTAGCTGTTGGTTCTCAAAGTACCTTATGAGCTGGCAGTTTACGATGGATTCTATTATATTTTGAAGATCTGTGTGTTTCTGTATGCCGTCATGTCTGCACAAGCCTACAGCTTCATTTTCCGTCTACCAGCCATGAGATTAAGAGTGTCATAGGAGAGCCGTTGGGTCGTTTAGCTCCGACCGCATGGACAGTTTCCACAAGCTTGTCACTCATAATATCTTCCACTGTATTCAGATCTTCTAGGCACTATAAACGATTCAAGCTATTCTGGGTGAAAGTTTTCGGGGTTTTCGATTAAAGTTACTTAACGTTAAGTTTTAATGTGCCTCTCACTATTTTCTAATAGCTACCAGTTTTCACCCTCGCAATCACTGAGACATCTCGAAACAGTTGCCGACTGGTGTTCGTAACGAAGTTTATATAATTTTCGTCGAACCGACATGGCTGACCAGGTTCACATTCTGTAGGTTGCCTTTAGGAGAAAGAGTTGATCATAAAGAGGTTTTTCTTTCCCATGAAGTTGGTCATGCCGAAGTCATGGAATTCGGTTCCTTCCGGGTTCCGTTGTCCTATTCCGAATTTCCTCATCTCACCGTTTAATGTGTGATTTTGGCGATAAATCCGCCATCCACTTGGACTGTAAGTTGCCGGATTCGAAGATTACTGTATTCTTTTCCCTTCCCTTCGGGCCTCAGATAATCCTATAATACAGCGCAACTTGTCTTAATTCTTAACATTCTCTGCCACGCCGTTTGTAGCCACCGTATCTAAGTAGGGGTACCATATCCTTGTATCTTTCTTCATGGGGTTATATTGTAATAGGTGTGACGCTATGCAGGCAGGGTACCAAACGCATAAAAAAAATAAAAATGGAAGTGGCCAACGAGCGTCAAGTCCTCCCAATGATAAGTGGATACTGTAGTTCATAGACATCTACATATATCCTCGGTTATGAATCAAAATTCGGAATGCATAGTCACTCCTGAGGGCTAAGATGGAATACCTCGTTTTCAGTTAACAGGGTGGCCGGTTCTCTACACTCACCATTAAGCTGCTATTTAACGCTGGTATTCCGTGAGAGCATGGTTCTTCCCCGGTGGAGGCGACCAATTCGTGCATGCAAAAGTATAGTTGTATCGTGGCTTTACTATGATATAATTATTAAGTTATTATTAGAAAGATGTTCCTGCCTATCTCTAAACTTGTATCCCTCTGTCGCCTTTTACGCTACCTACGGGACGTTAAAGGGCAGGGTAGTGGATTTTCTTTCACCGCCACTACACGACAAAACAGTAACATTAAGAACTAATAGTAATAATCCATGTGTTGTTCTAAAATATTGGAATTTTATTCATCTTATCCCGTGTTGACGATTAGATATCGCTTATCAATTGTGGTACCTAATATCTCCCACCTGCAAGTGCGATTGTGTAGCTAATACGATATAAGCACAGATTAATAAATAGTTTACCAAACGTAAGATATAACATCACGTCGTCGTAGTATAATTGCTTAGTATACTAGCGACCCACCGCAGCATGACACGGGTGATTTCTGGATCTCGACAACAGCGCCACCTACTGGATGCTATTGCGAATACGCAATTTATACGTAATTAATTATACGAGGTAGAGCCATGCTGCAGTTATATTAGTAGTATAGTTGTAGCACGAATGGGTCGGCTCGACCGGGGAAGGAACTCTCACAGAATACCAGCGTAAAATAGTAGCTTAATGCTGCTGTGTTTCATACGGTGAGTGTAAAGAAACGGGGACCCTTTTTACTGGAAACGAGGCATTCTATTTTAGTTCTCACGGGTTACAACGCGTCTGCATTCTGATTTGTAATCGAGGATAGATGTAGATGTTTATGGGTCACAGAATCTACTTTCCATCAGGTGGACTGTCTGCCCGTTTGTCACCCTATCCGATAAAAAACCTATATAAGCCAATCAGGGATCCACTCCAAAACACATTTACATCAAAAGTCAAGCCGTTTAGGAGGAGTTCATTGACAAACACACGTACGGAAGAGTTATCTATTATATATATATAAAAATAATTTTTACTTTGGCACGGTCGTAATCAAGTATTTTTATAAGGGGCCATGTGATACTGCGCAGACCCCACACTGGCTAAAGTAGTTGGAATTTATTCTCGACTGGAGTTGGTGATACTAAGTCTTCAGGGAAGCTCTAGATTTTATTGCATGACTGTCTACTTTCTAGCTAAGCTTATGGGTGTCGGCTCATATAATCACGGATTAAATGACAAACACAAGCAAAACAACCTAACCTAACTGAAGAACCGTGCGAATTATTCGACATTGAAGATAATATTATCGTCAATTTTTAAAGATACATAATATAGATTATCTATTTTTTTTTCTACTATCATGAGGCTACCGTGCAATAATCTTGTAAATTACTAATAAAACGTGTGCAAAGGCGAAAATATTAAATACAATTGAAGTCGAAGTCGATAACCTATAAATACAAGCATCGAGTAAACGACGGTTTGCCCTTGCGCTCGTCGTTTGTTATACATTTATCATCATCACATATCAAACAAAACCAGTCCAGCGCGGTTTTACAAGTGGTACGGTTGTCTCTACTTAGTTTTGTACGATTTTTTTCAAGTTAAATCATGGTGAAAATTCACAATTTCGGTGCTGGGCCAGCGAAATTGCCTGAAGAAGTAAGTTGGATTTCACATTTTTATTCAATACAATATTTTGTTAACTAAAAAGTAGACGGTTTGCTTATTGCTTTTAGGTATACGATATAATAAAAAATGAATTGACTAATTTCGATGGTACGGGAATAAGTTTACTGGAAACAAGTCATCGTTCTCAAACCTATTTTAAATTGAATACAGAAGTACAAGATGTTGTAAGAAGATTATTGTACGTATGATTTTACTATTTTTGTTTTATTTTATATTTTAAATGATACATAGGTAGGTACCTAAAAATAAAGTATACAAGCTGTCTGTGACGAAGAAAGTAAATAATGGTTAAAAAATGTATAGCAAAGAGATTGCTAGCGTTATGGTTACATATTAGGTAATTGTTATTAATTATTGGTTTGCTTCAATTAAAATTAATCACCTTCTAGCATTTCCTGTTTAACTTACATGAAATACGAGTAACAGCTATCTGGGGTTACTATATTTTGCGGAACAAATACGGTATTTTCGAATCCAGTGATAAAATAACATACTTTGTTAGTTAACCTATATTGTAATATATTGATGCTGTATCTAGGTATCCATAGGCGTTAGGATCCACTCGTCTAAGAGGAATTCTTGTTCGGCTACTTATATCTTGCAATTTTATACGTGGATGATAAAAAGTAATCATTAGGGTTAACTAATGCTGTGGCTAGGTTTATCTTTCATGCATGTAATAATAAAATAGATTAATGGAAATCTTTAACAGTTAGGTATTTCGTAGTCGTATTGACGTAAGATTTTATGGATGGTTTAATTAGAAATTTTTTTATCATAATTATGACATAGTACTGCTAGAAATGCTTCGTAAGAATATCCACTATCAAAATTCTGTCGTGGGTTTCGTAAGGTTATGGGCAGCAGAATCTTCCTGATAACTACTCAAAATAATAAAAAAAAAAACATCACGGGATTGACATTCCGCTTGTCAGGCGTGCCGACTACGGCAAAATCCCCCCTACGAGGCAATATGCTATATTATATATAATAGGCTGTAATAGATCTAATGGATGGACTGCTAAAATTACGTACGTACACTACTGATGAAAATATTTCTGTGCACGTTAAAACTACATTTTGATGAGAGCTTTTTCCCACGCGTGTTTTTCCAAAGTGGGTATTATTTTTTCGAAACAAATGATTCAAAATTTGTTAATGTCCTGCTTTAAAATTCAATTCATCGTGGTCGTAAGACCAATACCATACAAACCTTTTAAGCTTTTAGACGTCCCAAATTTTGTCCACGAGGAATGGGTACAATTTTTAACATGGAATAATTAAAATCTCGTACGATAACCTCTTCGATTTTATAAATATATCAGCTGAGATTTATATTCCAGTCATTAGTTACAACACTATTAATGAAGACAATTTTATTCCCAAAGCATAATGGAATTCCGCCGCCTCTACATGGTGCACTGTAAAAAAACACTAAAATATCGTTATCAAAATTAATATCGGAAAGACGTCTTGAATTATCTAAGTTTGGATGCAATCATACACCTTGGATTTTCTTAAATTTCAACATAACACTGGCTAGTTGCAATATAATAATGTTTAATGCGAAAAGTCATCGAATTTTGCTCCTCTATAGATGGGACATTTATCTAAAGAGATTTAAAAAAAACATAAAAATGGTATAAAGTTACGATTTACCTACCTGTTTAAAAATAAGCCTAGATTTTGCTTAAAGCCAGATAAGGGAAACATTAAATTGTGGAGATGCCCGGAAGCGAATTACGTTCAGTGCAACATCATTGGAAAAGGGGCATATGGTGGAAGGTCAATTATGATATGGCGAGATATTTGTATGCTAACAACGACACGATAAGTAACTGAGCTTTTACAGCAAAATCCAAATTAATAAACTAAATTGTCACAAATATCCTTGATAATTAACTTGTTTTAAACAAACTTTTTTACGTCCCTCTGAATTTGTCCATGAGTAGGTATATAGTATATCATATTCTGTATAAGTCTGGAGCCTAATTGCGTGTTAGTTTATATGCTCTCTCTTTAATAATGAAATATTTAGGTAAGTACATCGTAATTTTAAACCATTTATCTAAAGAGATTTTTGAAAAAAACAGAAATTGTGTAAGCGATTGTCTCGCCATCTATCAATTCTTTTACAATGTTCTATTTTTTTTTGCTAAACATGGTCCAAGCTTACTGTTTTTCGGACTTTGCATACCCTCTCGGGGGCAAAAGGTGTATACTATGACTTCACGCAAAAAGCAACACGTCAACACGTCTCCTCGTCACGTAATTCTCAAAATTTGAAAACGAGTGCGTGTTGTCATTATGTAATGACATATGGATCTGAGACGTGGTTCTTTCCTGCTGGCCGTATGAGGAAGCTCACTGTGGAACGAGCTATGTAGAGGGATATGCTCGGAGTTTCTCTGCGTGATTGTCTTTGTAACGGATTAACTGAAATAGCCATAGCAACAGAGCAGTAATCTGAAGTAGCAATGGGCCGGTCATATAACTCGAAGTCGAGGTACCGAATACTGTGGTGATGAAGTAAGGTTCTCGAGTGGCAGCCTCGCACCGGTAAGAAAAGTGTAAGGCGGTCCTCTACTAGACGGAGTAGCGGACCTACTCTACTTATGAAGGAAAGCATTTTAACAACAATAGTTTTCGTAAAATTATCAACAATATGATAAAAATATAGGTTAATATTTAACGTTAAAACTGTAAGACATAATAAAAAATAGTTTTTAATTATAAAATCTTTACTACATAATTATAACGCCCACAGAGTACCTACTTTATGCACACACAAAGACATATCGGGACATAATATATTTACAAAAAACACTTATCGGATTGGCCCCACAATTTTACTTAAAACCCGTACCTACTGCATGGAAAGTTAGGAAGTTCCACTTTTCTATCGCTGTTCACTTGACAGTATCTATTTTATTATATTACTATCTATTTTATTATAGCACTATTTTATATAATCGACGCAGATTTATCACGATTTTTAACATAAAATTGACATTTACTATACATGTCAATTTTATGCCAGAAAACGTGTCGTTAAATTTGTACTTTACAATTTACATAAATATGAAGCTATGCGTACTCTAAATAAATTATCTTTTTCATTATTTCAATCCTACATAATAAAGACAACCATTATAAAGTATCAATTAATCCTTTTTGAATATTTTTCGTGCAATCACTATTTATTTACAATTTTAGAAATGTACCGAGTAACTACAAGATTCTCTTCTTGGCTGGCGGTGGTCAAGGTCAATTTGCTGCTGTACCCCTGAACTTGATATCGAGGACTGGAACGGCTGATTATGTTGTGACAGGTAGTTATGTGTTAAAAACATACATTATTTGATATTTAAGTAGTCTTTTAAAGGGAAACTTTATTATAAAATGATGTAAGTATTTACTTCCGAAATGACACAATAATCATTTTAATTAGATCAAATTGCTGGTAGCAGCATGTTTGTGCAGTGTTATTTGACAGCTTCGCTAGTAATAAAGGACAATAGAGTACGTCTGATAGACTTGATCTGATGGACGTGCCGTCGTTTTGCCGATGAATAGTGAAAAGTAATGGAATCAATGTCGGTTGAATAAGAAATTGAGGATCTGGATCTACAACTGCGTTTATGCTTATTAGTACTAGGTACTATTTCATATTTGTAAAAAAATTAAATTCCAGAAGGCATTGCATTTACGAAACAGCACTAACTTAATCTTAGATTATTTAGTGTATTTTTGTGTTCACGTAGTCTACAACTTTTATTTCTGGATTCTGCATCTAAGAGATAAAATGAAATATATTTTACTTGATGATACCATCTTAGATTATTCTTTTCGCAATTCAAAATTCCAAAAATGGTACTAGCTCTCGATTCTAACATTGATTTTACTACTTTTTAAATATCATGATACCTAAAACACTTCAACCGATTCGATTCTCTTGGATTTTTCATTTTCACTGGTATAAGACCAATGTTAACTCAAGAATCGGGAGAATCAGCGATATTTCGAATAGCAGCTATGAAATTTTGTACCCTTTTAATTAACATTTAGATGTAGTCATAATATTTTATATTTATTTCGCAGGAACTTGGTCAGACAAAGCTGCAAAAGAGGCTAAAAAATATGGAAAAGTAAACTTAGTTATACCTCCAACAGACCGCTATGTGGGCATTCCAGACTCATCAACGTGGAATTTGGACCCCAACGCTTCCTATGTGCATATTTGCACTAATGAAACTGTTCATGGTAAGATTTTGATTACATCTTATAACTTAATTTTACTTGACTTTCGGCATATCAGCTGTGTTAATTATTTAAAAAAATAAAGTAACAAATTACATTACGTCTAATGGTCGTGCATAACCTTCTGTTTTCTGATATGTTTTGGAGTATTGAAGACTCCACTAGTAGCTCTAATGCTGACTTCACATGTTGTCGGTACTACATAATTTTCTCGAACATGCTGGTTTCGGACTTACCGTACTTATTTATTGAGCACATAATAAACCAACATTTATATTAAAATTAATAATTTTATCAGTGTTAGCACGGATCGTACCACGTAATATTCTTTTTACCATGTATTATTGTAAAAAGAAATGTATTATTACTCCAATCGTTATACTGTATACAGCATAGGGTAGACAAGTTCTACGGACGTATAATCTTAAATTATACCAGATGAAAAGAGTTTTCGGGGTGGTAGGACGCCTTTTTTGTAATAATGCAAGTAAGTGTTGGGTTAGTTAAAAGAAAAGGAAAATATTTTACACTTTCTTTTTTCAGGCGTTGAATTTGACTTCATACCAGATACAAAAGGCGTGCCCTTGGTTGCAGATATGTCATCCAATTTTATGTCTAAAAAAATTGATGTTTCTAAGGTAAATTATATAATTTATTGCACAAATACTCGTATGAGTTTCCATTTCTATGTATATATTTATATATTTTATAAGTATATTGATTGTTGGAATATTATTATTTTCTCACACTTTCAAACTGAACGATAAAAGTGTTGTGGATT
The DNA here is from genome assembly GCA_018247895.1 of Parnassius honrathi. Lineage (NCBI taxonomy): Eukaryota > Metazoa > Arthropoda > Insecta > Lepidoptera > Papilionidae > Parnassius > Parnassius honrathi. The sequence goes on from DWHP01003694.1 coordinate 9,303, forward strand.
GGATGTGAGTAGTCATAAAAATAAAAAATAAAATTATACCCTAACATATACATCATTAACAGTTCACTTCTGTCATTCTGTCTGAGGTTTAACGAACCTGTTTGTAATTCTAAATTATTGGAGAAAGGTAATTTCGTACCGTTAAAGAAACAAAATATATTACTTGTATGTCCACAAAGCAACTTGGTTAGTGTTACTAATATAATAAAAATAGATCATACAAAAACCTGTGTTTTCCAAAAACACTTCCAGTAGAATAAATATATATTATATAAAATACCATAAAAAATTAAGTAAAAAACTTATGATAATTTAATATATTGTCATTTAGCCTTTTTGAGCGAGAAAAGATCCAGTTCTCTTATCAACCGCGGCGACGTCAAGTCGCGGATACAGTTCCTTTATTACATTCAACAATCTTTATCAGTAGCTAGCGACTATTATCTATAAATCGTAATCCAACATTACGTAATTTTTGTCTATGCTAATCTTACCTAGCAGAGTAGTTTACCAAACTCTCAAACATATACTGAGTCTGTTCCTTTATAATATTAAAATGCTAAACAAATTCACCTGCCAGTGCAAGAGAATCTGTAACCTTCACCCTACTTCTTCCCGTACGTGTCGTAGGACGTTAGGTTGCAATAGATGTTTACGTTTACTGTTAATGTTACAGCCTATTAAAGTCCACCGCTGGACATAGGCCTCTCCCAGTGTCGCCTTGTAGAGAGAATATTTCTAGCAAGCTGATTAGCAACTGCAGTTTTATATTTTAGTCGTTATAGGGAAGATGCTGCTGCCGATTTCTTGATTATTTTCCTTTGTTTTTATAGGACGGGGTAACAGACTAGCACACAATCCACCTGATGGTAAGTGGTTGCTGCGGCCCGTGGACATCTACATCTATTCTCGATTACAAATCAAAGTGCTGATGCGTTGTCACCCGTGAGTACTAAGATGGAATGCCTCATTTCCAGTAAAAAGGGTCTCCGGTTCTCTACACTCACCATAGGAAACGCAGCAGCATTAAGCTATTATTTTACGCTGGTATTATGTGAGAGCGTCGAGCCGAGTCATTCGTGCTACAACTATACTTCTAATATAACTGCAACATAGCTCTACCACGTATAAAATCCCTCTGTTTCATCTTACGAAACCTACGGCATGATATGGGGTGGTGGATATTGTTGCACCACCACTAAAAACTTAACGTCAAATAAATAATACCCAGACCGGCGATGGCAGTACCAAAGGTACGAGACGTATGGTACTGTGATCGTTAATCCGTCTGTCAAGCGTGAATACACATTCTCCTTACTACGGAAGAGGTTCATCTCCAGCAATTAAGAAAAGGTTATTCACAGATCACCTCACGGTAAGTAGTTACATCAACTCCATTGAACCAACTTCTAATAAAGAACAAGAAAAAGAAAAGAAATTCCTTGTTCTGAGGAACATGTTGCAATATCGTAAAAAGACGTAAAAATGATTGTTTTAATCAAAGCAAAACACATAATGTTTTGCACGGGTGAACCACTTCTCAATAGTATATAAAAGTTTTGAGCCAGCAAGATTTGAAATTAAATAAAACAGCTTTTAATTAAATTGTGCTTTATTTTCTAGTTCGGTGTAATCTATGGAGGAGCTCAAAAGAATATTGGTACTTCAGGGGTTGCCCTCGTCATTGTCAGAGAAGATCTATTAAATCAAGCCTTACCTATATGCCCAACGATTTTGGATTGGACAGTTACTGCCAAAAATGATTCAATATTAAACACACCACCTATGTTTGCGTAAGTAAATGAAATCTTTAAAATTATTCACTTTCACCTAATTTCCTAACCTAATTTCGTAGGATTTTTGTGGATTGTCTGCTTACTTACAAATGTAGTTTTATGAAATGTTTTCCAATTTATTCTTCGGCATAATTGCTTTTACGTCACTAAAATAAAACCAGTGGAAAGAATGTGTATGATGTAAATCTTGAATCAGGTATTCTGAAATTGTTATCTCAAAAAGTTTGTAGTTTGTTTACATTTATTTAAATGTTACGTCAGTGTCAGTAAATATTGTGATGACCGCGATGACCACGGACATTTATGGAATGTCGTCTGATCTTTTCCTTTATATCTAATTATTTTATTTAAAATTTGTTAAAAAAAAGATATTTGTACAAAAAATAAAAAACTGTATATTTCAAAGCTAGATGCTTATCAAAATGTTATTAGTCCTAGAAAGCTTTTTTTACACGATAGGTGACATACGAGCACACAGTCCACCTGATGGTAAGTGGTTGCTGTGACCCATAGACATCTACATCGTGTTGTCACCCGTGAGGACTAAGATGGAATCCCTCGTTTCCAGTTAAAAGGGTCTTCGGATTTCTACACTCACCACACGAAACACAGCAGCATTGAGCTGCTATTTTACGCTGCTATTGGTATTTTATTATACTATTTTGTGCTTTAAATAAATAATTAATATAGCGGGTTCATTGTCTTTCCACGTGATTGACGTAATTGTGTAAACACATATCAACAGGGAAAATACGTATCGCTTTGTTTTTGTAGTTTTATAGCTCGTTATCTTATTTTTTACACATTCATCTATACACTCAGATAAGACCACAATACAATAAGACAATCATTAAGTAGTGTCAGCCTTAATAATTATTGACAGTGATGATTGACTCGATACAATTTATTATATTGTGTACTTTTTATATGTTTAAATTATAGCTGTTACTAATCTGAGTCATTGTTAATGCCCTTTGAGTATTCGTTTAATACTCAAAGTTGATGCATTTTCGAAACAGTTTTCGGATTTCATTACGTACAAGGAATCAAAAATACTTATTGAAACTTCATAATTTCAAGAGTTTTGCCATACTTATGTTTTTTGTGGTTTTAGTCGAATAAAATACCTAATTAGGGAGTATTTTCTTTTGAGAGGTCTCAGTAATAATATTTTTTAACATATGAAATGTTAAAAACGTGCGACGTTTCATTAAGTTATATTTGTTAATATATATTAGTTTATACCGTTCTGACCACACTGAACAATAAAGATTTGCATATTAAATTATTGCTATAACAGAAAATATTAAAAATTTGTTAAAATAACTAGCTGGCTTGAATATTGTAACTTATACATATACAGAAAGAATTAGAGATGATATGCAGAGTTAAACCCCACCTTACGTGTACAACCCAATGCATTTCGACGAAAATTAATTTATTTCAACGCGCGATAAATTTGGAAAAGTGAGTTAATACTGATTTAAGTTATACTCAAGGTATTCTCACTAATATTTTAAATAGAATTTTATTCTGTCTTTCCCTTCCTAATATTTTGTTATCTATTACACCAGTCGGAATAAATACAATCTAGCAAAGACAAAACAGTCCACCTGATGGTAAGTGGTTGCTCTGTATCTACACCTATCCTCGATTAAGAATCAAAATTCGGATGTGTTGTCACTCTTGAGGACTGAGATAGATTTTATTGTTTCCAGTTAATATGGTCTCTGGTTCTCCACACTTACCATAGGAATTAGAGCAGCATTAAGTGCTACAGCCATAAAATAGTATATTTATTACATTTGTATTAATGATATTGGTATTAAACATAATAAACACACACGCCTGTCAGCCAGAGGGGTAGGCCGAGACTACAGACTCCATTTGGCACGATCCTGACACACCTCTCTCACCTCCTTCACATCCATATACCTACGCATACATGCTTGTCGGTTAAGGGAACTCATAATTTGGCCCGTTTTCAATAAATTGCCAATTTGGTCGATAAATTTTCGCCTAGGACGTCCCTTTCCGACTCTGCCATTCACTTCTGCAACATAAATTTTCT
>DWHP01003695.1:0-13164 GCA_018247895.1 Parnassius honrathi
AAATTTCCATTATATTTATTTAAAAATATATGTTATTTAATTAGTTTGCACACTGAAATTAGAATTTTATTAAATTTATAAAGAACTATTATACCCGATATATCGCAAACGAAGAAATAAATATGAATTTGAATGCCCTGTTTAATACTAAATTGTTGAGCATATAAAATAAATGAGAGTTTTCCCATCATAAGCATCATAAGCAGGCCATTATAATTCCACTGGCAAGCAAAGGGCGCAGATTGGTTGATTGATTGTCCCGTCACAGAATAACTCATTCCTACAGTCATCCAGCATCCTCTAGGGAGACAAACTTTTTCTTTATCGATTGTCTGTTTTACTTGAATTGCCACTACACTTTTTTGATCCCTTAGATAACCCGTTAGTACAATATAAACAAGTGGTAAAATAAAAAAGTTTGTACAACCGACTTCAATTCAAAAAAAATTGAGAACATCAATGTAGTCGAAGTCATCAGTAGTTAGATCTAAATCAAATTTATATAAAAATCACCAGCTATCAAATAAAAGAAGAATCTGACAGAATCAGGCATTACTTTGCGGAAATCCATTACAATAAAGATAGTAATTACTTTGCAACATTCCGCTAACTAAAAATATAATGATGTGTCTTACCTGGATTGAAGAACATCTCCCGCCCTCCCTCAATTGCATGCACCAATCCCGCCACCACTAGTCCCAGCACCACTACTCCTGGCACCACTACTTCCAACACTTTTTATAGTTCCCTGGAATAGTGGTGTTGGAAGTAGTGGTGCTGGGAGTAGTGGTGCTGGGACTAGTGGTGGCGGGACTGGTGCATGCAATTGAGGGAGGGAGGTGCAGGTAAGACACATCATTGTATTTTTAGTTAGCGGAATGTTGCAAAGTAATTAATATATTTATTGTAATGGATTTCCGCAAAGTACCGCCTGATTCTGTCAATTAACTAGCGATTCTGTTCACATTACTTATATTACCTGTAACCACTGTTCGTAAGCTCAATATGATTATGTTAGGAGTGGTTCACGATAGTAGGTCGAATAACGGATTCGAACACACGACCTAATGAGTTCGCGGTCCCCACCCTGACATTAGGCTACTGTCGCGTGATAATTCAATTATTTTCCATTTTAAAATTGTTTATATTTTGTCAAAAGAAGATGGTTTACCTGCTTTCCGGACAGTATCTGCCTCCTGGGAAGCGTGGAGGACATCCGATCTCATCAGACAAATCTCTACAGTCCCTGTCTCCGTCGCATCTAAAGTAGGCTGCAATACAGTGACCAGATTTGCATTGGAACGTGCCGTTCTTGCATTTGAACCCACCACAGTCGGATTCGTCTGTGTTATCGCCACAATCGTCTTCGTGATCGCACCGCCATCTTGATGATATGCATTTGCCATTACCACATTTGAACTCAGATTCTGAGCATTCCCTATACTTGTGTTGGCAAACTGATTCAGCCTCATCGCTGCCATCTCCACAATCATCGGTAAAGTCACAGAGCCATTGTTTTGGTATACAACGCTTATTCTCACAAGTGAAGTCCGTTTCCGCATTACAAGTTGGACAATTTTCAGGAAGTTCATCAGATCCGTCTCTGCAGTCATCTTTGCCATCACAGAAGAGCCATTTTGGTATACATCTGTAATTTGATTGTCCAGGACATCTCCTCCATCCAGTTGTACAATTCCTTTGACGACACATATATGCCGGTTCATCAGAATCATCACCACAATCGTTGTCAAAGTCACACATCCACAATTTCGGAATGCAACGGCCATTTTTGCAGGAGAACTCTGTGTCCGGATTACAAGGCCTGTTGTGACACATTGCTGGGTCTTCATCGCTGTTATCTTTACAGTCTGTGTCACCGTCGCATTTCCAACTATCCAGAATACATCTTCCACTAGACTTGCACTTAAATTCAAGAAGAGGGCACTCGTGAGCACATTCAGCCTCATCACTTCCATCCCCACAGTCATCCGTACCGTCACATATAGTTGCTGCGGGTGTGCAGTTAGTGTTCTTACACTGGAATGATCCAGCTCTGCAATGTCGGACTGGACAGGTATCTGGTTCATCAGATCCATCCATGCAGTCTTTTTCACCGTCACATTTCCAAAACCATGGTATGCATTTCTCATCACGACCGTTACATCTATGTTGGCCATCTGTACAATTAGCAATACAAGTTTTCATATCTCGTGCTAAGTAAAACTGATTGGGGCAAGCGCATTTGTATGTTGTCACACCCTCTTCGCCATAGCCTTCAATATTTAAGTAGCTAGACGCATGAGGTGGGGCAATGAGACAAAGGTGAGAGCAGCCTCCATTGTTTGTGCCACAAGGGTTTGGATACGTTAACTGTCTTAGTGGGTGGACTACGTGAATATCATATGGACGATGGGTGGTGTTCCTCAATACCATGAGATTTTCCCCCGAATATTTGTTTGCTTTGCTTATAGCTTTCAGGTTCCAGTCGGTCCAGTAAATTTCATCGTCGAATAAGCTTAAAGCAAATACATGTGGGACCTTAGTACCAGACAGTACAATATGTCTGTGTCGACCTTCTAAGTCGGCTGAACCAATATAGTCTAAATGAGCATCGGCCCAATATATTCTGTCAGTAAAGTAATCGATAGTCAAAGCATTTGGCCAGGCAATATCATCCTCCCAATTTAATATAGCAGTGAAATTTGAACCGTCCATTCCAATTTTGCCGATGTAAGCTTGCAAATGCCATGATGTATAGTACAAATATCCTGTTCCAGGATGAGCCACGATGGCTCGTGGATCGGCTATTCCAGTTTTCAATGTCTTTCTTCTCGTACCATCTAATTCAGCTACATCCAAATTCTTTGAATGTCGGTCTAACCAGTAGATTTTTCTACCTATCCAATCGATAGCAATGCCTTCTAAACCGTGAGAATCGTGTCTGATGACAACCTCCTTTGTCGGGTTGGGGTCAGAATAATCTGATCTGTAAATTGTCTTTGCCGAAACATCAGCAAAGTACATCTTTTGTTCCTTTATATCAAAATCGATAGCAACGACATTCATTAGGTCTTGATGTACCAAATTATATTGGGAAGCATCAATAGACATGTTTCTCACGTAGTATTTATTTGTAAATATAACCCATGCTGTTATGTTGTCCTTTCTCTTGCAAGTATGCTCGTCAGTTTCTCTTTCATAATATTGTTCATTACATTTACAATAATAGGAACCAGGTGTATTCGAACAGTACTGCGAACAAACGCCAGGCGTCTCCAAACATTCGTTTATATCGGCGCACGCTTTACCATCAGCGAGCAGTTTATATCCTTGATTACAATCACAATAATATCCTGTCAGAGTATCGATGCACTTGTGGCCGCATTGGTGGATTTCTAACTTGGCGCACTCATCAACGTTACAATGGGCTGGCTCGTCAGAGTCATCGGAACAATCCGAGACTTTATTACATACGAGTCGGTTGTCTATGCACTGATCGTTGTTACATTTAAATTGGCCTGCAGGGCATGTTTTATTTTCTTTAACACATCCAACTTCATCTGAATGATCACCGCAATCGTCTTCGCCATCGCACCTGAAGTGGTTGCGGATACATTTGAAATTCTGGCATTTAAATTCTTGATCTGTACACTGTTTGTATTGTGTATTACAGTGTTTGCCTTCGTCTGAACCGTCCCCACAATCGTTATCGTGATCGCATACCCAGCCTTGGTTGATACATCTACCGTTGTTGCATTGAAACTGGTCGTCAGAACAGGGCGTAGGCGTTGAGCAATGATGGATAGTAGAGTTTTCATCGGTGCCGTCAATACAATCCGGGTCGCCATCACACACCCATTTCTTCGGAATGCATTGAGCGCGATTCCAAAATTTATTCTCCTCGCAAGTGTATTCCGTTTCTGGGTCACATTTTCTTTCATTACATTGGTGTCTATCATCTTCGTCACTGTTGTCGAGACAGTCGTTATCACCATCGCAAATGTAAATTCGCGGTATACAATTTCCATTGTCGCATGTAAACAAGTCTCCGAAGCATGTGCGTCCTTCCGATCGGCAATATTCTGGTGGTTCATCAGCCCCATCGCCGCAGTCGTCATCACCGTCACAATACCAAGTGGCAGGGATACAGCGATGGTTGGGGCAACGGAAGCTGTTTTGTGGACAAGTTCTCTGAGCACAATGTAGCGGGTCTTCATCCGAATTATCACCACAGTCATTATCGCCGTCACACAGCCAGTACGGTTCAACACATATATTAGTCTTTTCGCATTTGAGATGGTTAGTGGGACATGTGGTGTTTCTTGGACAACGCTCATGTGTTTCATCGGAAGTAATGTTATCTTTGCAATCGTTAATTCCGTTACAGACTTGAGACATCGGTATGCAACGGGAATTGAGGCATGTGAACTCTCCGTCAGCACAAGGCGGGTAAATGCATCCTTCTTCGTCTGAACCATCCTTGCAATCGTTCTCGTGGTCACATTTCCACGACTTGAAAATACACCTACCATTGTTACAACGGAATTCGTTTGGTGAGCAGGAGTGGTACGCACAGTAATTCTTGTCCTCATCTGAATTGTCTCCACAGTCGTCGTCACCGTCGCAAGACCACATACGACTGATGCACTTTCCGTTGGCACAGAAGAACTTGCTGGGATCACAAGTTATATTCTTCGCTACACACATGCGACCCTCGTTTACCAGTTTAGTGTTGTCATTACATTTGCATTCAACAGAGTTATTAGGCGCTGGGTGACAGCTCTGTGCGCAACCACCATTGCTGATTAAACATGGGTTTTTCTTACATGTTTGTCTGCTTGTACTGTAAATGTGTATGTCCCTAGGAGAGTCTTCCAACCGTTTAACCATTTCTACCATATTAGCCCCTGTGTGTTTCTCCGCTCGGTAAACGCCTCGTAGCTGCAAGTCAGTCCAGTAGATGTAATTCCTAAACACGGTTATTGCGAAGGGATATATGGTTGCAGAAATAAGCACTTCTCTGTCCGATCCGTCCATTTTCGAGCGTTCAATTTTTTCTCTAACAGCATCTGTCCAATAAAGCATGTAGTCATCAAAGTCGATTGTTAAACCACTCGGCTGAGATAAGTCCTTGTCTATTATGGCCTTTTTAAGAGAGCCAGCCATAGTCGTCCTGTAGATTTTTCCTGAAGTGCCAAACCGACCCCAGTCTGTGTAATACAATGTGCCATTACAGGGGTCGACTACTATTGCTCTTGGACGTTCTACTCTTGCGATCATGACTAGCTCAGTACCATCGAGATTCATAGCGTAGATAGAATTATTTGAGCTATCTGTCCAATATATTTTCTTTTGAGTCCAGTCATAAGAAATTCCTTCCGGGTTTATGTTCTTGGTTATAATGTTTTGAATATTTGACGCATCTGGGTTAAGGGATGACATCCATGCTATACGTGCCCATGGTCTAATTTGGGTAAAGAAGAGCTTATTATCAGCGTAATCAAATTCAACACCGACAACGTTTGTCAAGTTACCAATTGGTTTAAATGGTACTCCGGTAGATTTGGGATCCAAGTTGACTGCCCGAATTTCCGTTCTTGTTGTAAAAACTAAGTACTCGTCTACTACATCGCATTTTTTGGGGTTTGTTGCTGATATTTGTCCAGTAGCACAGTCACATCTATGTGTGTATCCCTTATTTGCATCTGGTGGGTAACTAAAACACAGTTGTTCGCAACCTCCATTTCCTAACTTTCGGCAGGGATTATTATCATCAGTAGGTTGATTATTTATATCAAAAATAACGATATCTCTCAACTTTGGCAGATTGGTTCTTAATTTTTCGGGCATCGACATATTTCCTGGTAGTTTGGATGCTTTGTATATCGTTTGTAAGTTCCTGTCTACCCAATAAACACTTCCGGTGTGGATCGCTATACCCATAGGGTTAGGCAGATTAGATCTTATAAGCTGTCTGTTACCACCGTTGTACGAGATCTTCTGAATTTGATCAAGTTTGGAATCAACCCAATAGACATCGTGAGTTAACATATCTATAGTCAAATCTCTGGGGTTCGAAATTCCTGAACTAACAACAGTCTGCCAGTTACTGCCATCGAGATATGCTTTTCCTATTCTCGGATACTGTCCGTAATCGATCCAATAAAGTAACCTCTTCAATGGATTTACCGCTAGTTCTCTCGGGGCGTCCATTGTTGTTTTTATAAGAACCTTTCTATGAGAACCATCAAGCCAAGACATTTCGACGTAGTTCTCGTGTGGAAAAACATTTGTGAAATATAAATTACCCGCAACCCAATCAACTGCCAAGCCCCTTATGCCATTGCTACCAATTCCGTCTTTGACGATGTGTTGCAACTCTGTGCCATTAGGCCGAATGCGGAATATCCCATTCCACTGACCACGGTTGAACTCTACCCAATAAATAAAGTTATCTGCAAAATGGACGTCCACATGTAAAATGTGATGGCCTTGTCCGGTCACAGGAACCATCGCCTCTGCACTGTTTTCTAGACTGTATCCACGGATGAGGTCCAACTGTGACACAACAGCGAAAGTTTTGTAGGGAACACAATTCACTTCATTTTCTTTTCGGTAGCCAATTGAGCATGAACAAATACGCGACCCACCTTCACTTGGTATACAAATCTGTTCACAACCACCATTGTTTAATGAGCATGGGTGATGATGCATCATTTTCCTCTTCTGGAATATTGTTAGTGACTTTAGATCACTTTCATTATCAAGTATAACCTTGATGTTGTCGCCATTTGGAAGATCCGCTTTGATTATTTTTTCATGACGGGGGTCAAGTACGTAAAGGCGAGAATCCAATACGGCAATAACTTTCGGATAAGAGATGGCGTTGGCTTCAGTCAAAATGGTCTTTCTGTCGTTTCCTTCAGTGTTTACGCTGTTAATGCTGGCAGGGAACTGCGTACTGAAGTAAACGATTTTCTTTTCAACGTCGAAGGCTACAGCTTCCGGTCTCTCTATCACGTCAACTAAAATAACAGGATTTGTACCATCCATATTCACTTTTCCGATTTTAGCTGGAACTCCGTATCCGCCTTCGTCGGACCAGTATATCTTTCTGTAAAAAAAACAGTTGCATTAGTTAATGACTATAGCAATATGAATGATGATATTTTATTATCTTGGCATTGATCATAACAAATTTTTATGCTATATTTGAATAATTTCAATGGATTTTTTTTAAATTAAGATCTTTCATGAATTTTATTTGCCACATTTTTAAGGGATGAGGTCACTGGTTACGGAGTTGTTTTGCTTGCTTGTTTAAAATAATGTAATATCTGCTTCATATTACCACAAAAAGATAGTCTTTATGGAAGCAACTTACCCTTCTGTGGGATCTAAGCACATGCTTCGCGGTCTCGCAATAGATGTCTTGCTACCATCGTTTGCAAAAACAATAGTTCTATATTTGACTTTGCCATCTACACGAATAAGTTCGATGTTGCTGGCTACTCTGTTAGCCATGAACAAGTTTCTTCCGAGCCAATCAAATGCAATTACCGATGGGGCACCGACAATTCCCGTATCCTGTCCGAAGAACTCAATTTTGTTTCCACCTCCATAAGGCATGCTGTAAACGGTGCAGTTTTCATCATCGTTGCTATCACCAGTGATTGATTGGAGCCAGTATAGCATGTGGCCTTGACGATCATAATCCAGTTGTACTCCACCTAGAAAAAGTACGAAATTTGTTAGTATCTCTGAGTGGAGAATTAGAAATTGTACACATTAATTTCCTTAGATTTACTATGTTGTGAAAAAGTAACTTTATAATTAGAAAGCGCTATAAAGACATACCTTGGATTCCAACAACTGGCGAAAGTTGTCCTGCTCTTCCGGAACCATCAGTGGATATGTCAATGACTTGTGATCCTTTCAGAACCATCAAGTACGAAGATTCCTCTGTAAAATAGAAAAAAAAATATAGCAAACAAATTCCAATGAAAAATTATTGACATAAGAATAATTAATAAATAATTCTTTACCTTCAATGCATTTTCCATCGGGAAGCAATTTGAATCCAGGTTTACACATACAAGTGTATTGAATTGTTTGGTTCGGGCTGAGCAAACATAAATGTTCACATGTGTTCACCTTACACGGTGATGGGTACTGCGGTTGTAATGATGGATGGTGAACGTGTATCGAAAGAGGCTGTGAGATTAAGTGGGATACCACTGTTTGATTTGTGCCTTTAAACTTATGAGCAGAGAGCACTCTGTTTAACTGACGATCTGTCCAGTACAACGTGTCTTCGAAAAGCGTCAATGAATGCGGATGCAACAAGTAATGGCTGCCGGCTAACACCTGCTGTCTTCCTGTGCCGTTATAGTAGCAGAAATCAATGAAGTCCAATTTAGAGTCTGCAAAGTACACTCTCTGTGTGGCAGTATCAAGTGTCAAACCATTAGGCCAATATATTTTAGTCGTGATAATAGCGGAGCGTTGAGTACCATCCATTCCAACCCTCTCAATGCGAGGATTTTCTCCCCAGTCAGTCCAGAACAACCATCTTGCATTTGGTGCGGGATCTAAGCACATTCCTCTAGGCTGTGTAATGTTGCCACTCAATAAAGTCGTTCTTGAACTGCCATCTTCTTTGGCGACTTCAATAGTGTTTAGTTTACTGTCCAACCAATAAATGTTTCCACCCACCCAGTCGTAAGCTAAGCCTTCGACTAAATCTAATCCAGTGGAAATAATCACTTGAGGTTCGCTGCCACGATCTAACCTAGAAATTTTCTTAAGTTTCATATCGGACCAGAATATTGTTCCAGTGTGCATATTGGAGGCAGTCGCGACGACATTTTCTACATTTATTGGCACTCTCTCAAGTCCCTGTTCGTTAAGGTCGGCCACCAAGATTGAATGCCTATTCGATATTATAAGGAATGCACTGGAATGATTATTAGCTTTACAGGAATGTTTATCAGTGTTGAGCTGGTACCCTTCCACACAGCTGCAGAAGTACGAGCCCTTAGTGTTTGTGCAGGACTGAGAACAAATTCCAGGCGGATCGCATTCATCGATGTCTTTGCAGGTGAAACCGTCGGTGTCGAGTTCCTCTCCGATGGGACACAGGCAGAGTGGACCGTTGGGAGTTTGTTTACAACCGTTGGAGCAGAGACCAGATTGATGTTCACATTCAGCAAAGTCGCAACTTGCACCTGAGATAAAGATATAAAGGTTATCATCGAAAATTCGAAACGAATGGAGGAGTTGTAATATTTCTTTTTACCTTCATCAGCTCCATTGGGACAATCAAATTTATTATCGCATACTTGTGTGAGATTAACGCAGCGACCGGTAACACCTGGACATTGCCACTGGCCAGAGGGGCAACTGAAATGGTTCATATACACATATTATAGGTCCACATATACTAGTTAACATATATATTTCTGATTTCAGGTAATGTTAGTAATTAGATATAGCTTTACCTTTGTGTTTATGTTAACATTAATTGAAGTGTGGTTAAGCACCAGATATTGAAAATAATAGGAAAGTTAGATAATTATACCTTGTTTAAAACGTGAAACTAGTTACCTACTGAGGTAAGATTTTAATTGTTTTAGTTGTAAGAAATTTAATATAACGCGTAAGGCTGTGAGTGTGGCGAGTGCGGCGTGAGTGAGTTTATCGTGTGAAAGTATCAGAGTGACGAATGCAAGTGCGTGTGCTAGTGTGAGTGCGACGAGTGCGAGAGTAGCGAATGTGATGAGATTGATAGCATCAAAACGGCCAGTGAGAGTGTTAGTGCAAGTGCGAGTGCGAGTGTGAGTGCAAGTACTCCTGATGCTGACCGTAGAGGCGGCGGGCGGCAGGCGTGACGCGCGCTCTCGTCGGAGCCGTCGCCGCAGTCGTCGCGTCCGTCGCACACGGCCGCCTTGTACACGCAGCGCCCGTTGTCGCAGCGGAACTGCTGCGGCCCGCACGCCGCCGCGCCGCACGACGCCGGCTCGTCGGACAGGTCCTCGCAGTCCGGCGTGCCTGCGCGACGGTGCACAGCGTACAGTGCATATATATGTGCTACAGATATCATTACAATCATCATTATTACTATAGCCCTTCACAAGGCACTGCTGCACAAAGGCCTCTCCCAAGGAATGCCACAAAGCACACCTGCGCGGGATGCAGATACCGGAGCTGGGCACCGCAGCTGCCTGTGGGGTGCACTCACTGTCGCAGTACCAGGTGCGCGGGATGCAGATACCGGAGCTGGGCACCGCAGCTGCCTGTAGGGTGCACTCACTGTCGCAGTACCAGGTGCGCGGGATGCAGATGCCGGAGCTGGGCACCGCAGCTGCCTGTGGGTTGCACTCACTGTCGCAGTACCAGGTGCGCGGGATGCAGATGTCGGAGTTGGGCACCGCAGCTGCCTGTGGGGTGCACTCACTGTCGCAGTACCAGGTGCGCGGGATGCAGATGCCGGAGCTGGGCACCGCAGCTGCCTGTGGGGTGCACTCACTGTCGCAGTACCAGGTGCGCGGGATGTAGATGCCGGAGCTGCGGCACTGCAGCTGCTTGTGGGGTGCACTTATCGTCGCAGTACCAGGTGCGCGGGATGCAGATGCCGGAGCTGCGGCACTGCAGCTGCCTGTGGGGTGCACTCACCGTCGCAGTACCAGGTGCGCGGGATGCAGATGCCGGAGCTGCGGCACTGCAGCTGCTTGTCGGGTGCGCACTGGTGAGGGGCAAGTGCGGGGCAGCCCGCCTCATCGCTGCCATCGTTGCAGTCCGGGATGCCGTCGCACTTGTACGCCTCCTGTGATCATCACAGACGTGATTATTATATTAAGGTTTCATACGCGTATGTCCGCGGGAAGAATAAGTAGCTTAAAGATCAACGACTCGAAAGCTCGCCAAACTTAGGACCGCGTTAACAAAATGAATTTATAAGAAATTGAAAATTGAAAAAATGGCGGGTTACCTGCACACACTGCTTGAGGTCTGCGCACTTGAACTGGCTGGGCAGGCAAGAGACGGGCGGGCAGTCGGCCTCGTCTTGCTTGTCGAAGCAGTCGTCGTCGCCGTCGCACACCCACGACGCGGGAATGCAGTGCCCCGTGCGCGGGCACGTGAACTGTAACCACATATTTAGTTTCACACATTTACTTCTACAATATGCATATACAAATTAGGAGTACCCTTAACCGACGAGCATGTATGCGTAGGTATATGAATGTGAAGGAGGCGAGAGAGGTGTGTCAGGATCGTGCCAAATGGAAGTCTGTAATCTCTGCCTACCCCTCTGGATGACAGGCGTGAGTGTTTATGTATGTATGTATTTTATGTATGATGTGAAAGTGTACCGATTTAGGTTAACGAGAAAAAGCTTATTCTCTCTTGCCTTGCAATCGGATGGAAAGACAGACGCTGGCAAATAGTTTCACTCCACTGCTGTACGCATTACGAACGAAGAATGTAACCGCTTGATTCGGATTTAAGGTATATCGACAACAAAAGGCCTGGCCGAGCGTCAGGTTGTCCGATGGTAAAAGCGGGGTATTAAGTCATGCGATTCCTTCGCACAGAGGAAACGGGGACAATGGGTGCTGTAAAACACCCGAAATGTCAGGAATTAAAACAAGTAAAAAATATATTACATTAAACGTGATAAAACACGTAAAATAAGTATTGTTCGATTAATAATTTTCTATACTATAGCTGTAACATGAAGAGGTCGGCTCTACCGGGGCAGGACCATGATCTCACAGAATAGCAGCATAATGCTGCTGTGTTTCGTATGGTCAGTGTAAAGAACCGGAGAACATTTTATAGGAGTCGAGGCATTCCATCTGTTCTCAGCGACAACGTATTTACATTTTGATTCTAAATTGAGGACAAATGTGAATGTCTATGGACCACAGCCTCCACTTACCATTAGGTGGACTGTGTGCTCACCTGTTCAATGCTATAAAAAGTAATAATCGTATAAATATGAGACACCACTGTTATACGTTTTTTTTTTAATTTTGGGTCATTAAACAAATTTTTATTACATTATATTACAAAATATTACACTTTTCTTAGCTTAGGGTAGCTATTAGAATATCGTTTAAATAGTAGGTACATTAAAATCTTCATTCCCTATGATTCCCTTAGGAATGGCGCTTTTCCTTCTGAATTATACGGGACCATTGGTGAAGAATAATATATTTAATTTAAAAAAAAATCATTTAAATCTGTTCAGCCGTTTCCGAGAAATCGGTCAACATACATATATAGCAAACGCGTCGCATGTATTGTATAGCTTGCTCGTTTTTTGAACTAAGTTAAAAAGTGGTCCAAAGGAAACGAATTTTAAAAAGAAATTTAATACTTGAAAGAAAGTTTTTGGTATAACGTTGATGTATTTAGTTCAAAATTATGTTATTTAAGCTACAAATCTTACAAGCGTTAGATAAATTGCAACAATAAAATCATTCGTCGCAAGCACAAGTTTGCATATGCCGCTATAAATCTGAGCAAACTACAATGTTACTCGTGGGAGTAAACGTTTCCGTCTAAAATTTACAAATCGTTAAGATGTTGTAACCATGTGTCTATTAATCTCTCTCTCTATCACTATTATAAGTAGAATTGTTTTTAAATATTAGATTTCATGATTTTTCTTTTTCAATGCTCTAATAAAATACAACATACGAGTAAACAAATTTAAAATTACATACGTAATGAAATAGTTGAAAAGTTTTATTTTTAAAAGCTTTTATTTAACTTCACTTGTATCTACGTGGGTGACTTAAAATTGAGGGATATTTCGTTAAACACAAAAATTCGATCGAGAGAAGAAACTCTCAGTTCAGTGCATTTTTTATATTTGTTACTACCACAGAATTCCGTCACTCTTTCAATTTGAAAGTATATATTTTCAGATTTGTCCCAAATACACGCTAAAATTTTAATATTTTTTTAAAGTGATTTACTTTTAATTGATAGCAAATAAAAATCTTTCTTTTATATACTAAGACTTTGATTCGGTCATTGAACAAAGCAATAAAAATAAACAGTCGTGCTAAAATGGCGGTGAACTACGATCAGCTGATCACTCAATTCTCAATATTATGTTCATACGTAGTAATGTAGTAGCTATTTACACATAAC
>DWHP01003696.1:0-13163 GCA_018247895.1 Parnassius honrathi
GACTATAGGTCGATATTATAGCACGATCCAGGTGGATATACCTCATAAACCGTGGTTTTCAAATCTGACGTTTGGTAAAGCTATCACTTCGACCCTTATTCG
Organism: Parnassius honrathi; assembly: GCA_018247895.1. Taxonomy (NCBI): domain Eukaryota; kingdom Metazoa; phylum Arthropoda; class Insecta; order Lepidoptera; family Papilionidae; genus Parnassius; species Parnassius honrathi. The sequence continues at coordinate 103 of DWHP01003696.1, forward strand.
TATGAGGCTGGGCCATGCATGCATTCCCTTGCATTTGGCACGACTTAAACTTTTGCCTAGCGATATATGTGAGTGTGGCAATGACGTTGGGGATTTTAACCATATATTCTTTGCTTGTCCTCGACTTGACCGTTCCGCTTTTATTTCCTCGCTTTTGTCCATTAAAATTCCTTTTCCTACTTCAATTTCTGTCCTTTTATCTTATGTAAATATTGATGTATATAGAATTTTAGCCAGTTTCATTTTTCATAACAATATAAAATTATAATCATTTATGTACTTATATACTAAATTTACCTGATCCTTTTCCAAATTCCGTTCCAATTTCCAATTCAATAAAATAAATCTTACTTCCTAACCTTTTTGCATGGCTGACGCACAAACCGTGCAGGCCAAGAAAGGAAAAAAAAAACTCAATTGTCAACTGTCAACTTTTTATTTTTGTAATCTATTGTTTACATAATTTAATTTTACTTAGTATGAATTAAATAAAACTGTACAATTATTATTGCCAAATATGTAAATTGAGTATTTTATAATGGATTATGATAATAAGCAGGATATACTGGGATTTTCAACGAAGGAAGCTTTAATTAAGTTACGAAATGATATTCGTACTGTTATTGATGGACATAAAAAGAAAAACCATACAGGGTATAAAATATCTCTTCGATTTCCCTTGGGTCTGATTTTTCAGTCGTTAATAAGAATAAATTATAACCTTACTGAATGTAAAAGTGAAATAATTGAACTATTATATATAAACAATTATAATTTTGTTCTCTTATCTTATGAATAACTTTTATTTTTTAAAATCGACCTTATAACTAAAGAAATTTAATGTAACTTTTGGCTTATATCACTGTTTTTTTATGTTCGTTTTCAGATATGGATTTGTTCGAAATATTGTATCGTTTTCATCAGAAAAAGTGCTCTTATCGGGTGTAGCTTACACAATTATTCTTGTTTATATTGTTTGTTTAATTTTGACATATTTAATTGGAGGATCCTTACTTGCACAATCTTATTTACTGTGGGAAGCTCTATTCCTTTTTGTAGTTTTGGTTATAAACTTCCTAGTTGCATTTAATGAAGAATGTATTCATAGAAGTGAAATTACACTACGGGTTAAAAAGGTTCTTAGTAAGTATATTAAATTTTAAATATTTTACGTTAGATTTATATATTTAAATAATATATAAATCTAACGTACGTAACATATCGATATATTTAAATAATTTTTTTTAGAAACCTTAAATGAAGCTATAGAAAAGGGAGTATGGAGGGAGAATCACTATCCACATTTGTGTGCCCCATTTTCACCGTGTGTAATATTACAGTGGACTTACAGAGATGGTAAGAAGTTCCTCATTGTTAATTTCAAAATATGATTTAATTCTCTCTACTCTTATACAATACTGCATGCACCCATTGTTGAAATTTATAGTACTTATGATTGCAGTTAGAAAGATCTAACTATGTGAATAATTATTAAACTTATATACTTAATTTAAACTATTATAATTTATTATAAAACTATTATATACACTAATTTGTATGCATCCAAATGTAGAAAAGAATTTTTTGTGTATGTTTTGATAAAATGTACCTAATCCTTGTTAAATAATATTTTACTTGAGGTATGAGTGTATTGTATAATTTCTTAACCTGATGGCCCTAGAAAAAGGTTAACATTTTTCGAGAGTATGTATGTGTATCTATTTCTTTAGCTTGCTCAGTAGCCTAAAGCCTGTGTTTGAGTGACACAGGCTATATAATATTTATATATAGCATCTGCAATGTATACAAAATAAGGAAGAGGTAGGTTTCTTTTTATGCAGTTAGGTTTTTTAATTACTGTTTTAACCATTTGCTTATTTTCTTGTAGCAACAATAGTCAATTTGCCATGGGCGCTTCTTGTTGAAGGTGATATTATAGTCTTGAGACCAGGACAGGAAGTACCAGGTCATTGCAAAGGTCTTCAAGAAGAGGATCCAGAATTCTTTTTTGGACAGATTTTTCAACCTGGCACTCAGGTAAATCAATGTTGACTCCTGATCATTTTAATTAGAACCAGTCAAAAGCAAACTATACTTGCATAATAGGTGTTCTATGTCACCTGAGGTATAAAAAAGACCCATGTTTCTTACCTGTTCTTTGAGAAGATCTTATTTTGCTAAGAGGTGTCGATTTTAATATTCATAAGAGCTTTAAAAGAGCCTACATTTAATAAAAATGTTTTTGACTTCAAGCAAAATATATAAATTTACGTTCTGCAATAAATGTCATGAGTATATATCATGAGTGTCCATAGGCCACATTTGGTTATAACACTAATGACAAACTTCGAAAAAAATGAATGCAAAATGCATTCTGACATACCATGTCATTTGTGATCCCTCCAGTCAGGTTTCTTTTTTTTATTATTTATTAGCAATCTGCCTTAACTTTGTACGATTCTACAAGAGCACTACCTAAAGGGTCCAACTATGCCTATAACCTTCGGAAGTGCAAGCAATATGTTCACAAAGTTTTGCTGCAATCTTATGAATGGTATGGTAGCACATAAAATACGAACAAACAAATATTATTTTTTATATATTAAGATATATGTACAGTTTTTTCTAAACAATCCTTTGCGTAGTTTCTCTATCAGTGTTGGGACTCTCAATATTTGAAAAACATGCATGAAAATTAATGTAATTTCTATAATTTTACTTTGATCTTTATCTTAATATCAATATTCATGACGTAATCAGACTATAACCCTTTTACTGTCATAGGATAGCGAAAGGGCTGAGATAGGACTGCACTGGGCGGAAATGCACCACAGCGGCAATGAGCGTCACGACGCGTCAAAATATTCTTTATATGACTTTATATGAGACAACACGCACTAAGCGGCAATGGAACTGCAGAACTGCGCGGCAAAGTTGATCAACTGACCAACTTGTGTCGCTCGGTTCCGCTGCGGTGCAGTTCCGCCTAGTGTGGTCCTACGTTTATAGTCTGAAAATATTACATATAAGTCACTACACATAGGTCATTGCTATTGCCTTACTAATGTATCTGAAAACCGGACATCGAAAGTGTTAATACTTTAGAGATACACAAGAAGACGAAATTTTGAAGCATTTATTCAGATAAATGTGAAATAAAGCAATATTAAACACAAACAACGAATTTAACATTTTAGAAAAAGTGCTTAAAATAACTCATGAATTTCACACAATGATTTGAAATTTTTTTATTTGCTATTTACTTTACTTCCGAAAAGTGACCACTTATTCAATTATTCTTATCTTAAACCTTGTATCTGTATTTGAGGATCCACATATTATTACTATCCCATGTTTCAATTACCTACCTAAAATAGTACAAGATATATATCTGTAACAGTCAGACAGATAGATAGATTGAAGTAATTCCAAATGTGTTTCATTTTACTTCTTTTGACACAGAATTAATAAATTTGGAGAGGAAGCAATTGCGTTTTAGATATAAAAATGTTTTAATTTCAGAATAAAGAAAATTTTAGCACACCAAGGGTACGCACACCACATCAAAACAAAGCTCACAAAATGTTAGAAACACCATACTTAAAGAACTTAAAATTAGCCTTGGAACAAGCTACAAACCGGCCAGTAACAGTGTTTGAAAAACAAAGATATTTGGTAAGTAAATAGTAGTAGTAATAGGGGTACCTTACACTAGGTAATTTATATTTTAACAAAAATTATATAGAAAATTGTAATATTTAGAAATAAGTAGGAACTTTTGATATTTTTAAAAGGACTTCAAAAACGAAAAGGAATAAAATAATTTCCACATAATAGCTTCTGAAGTCAGGGCATTATTTCTTCGATACAATTTCTTAGTACTGACTTCGGATAGAAGCTATTATTTTCAAATTGTTTTATTCTTTTTAGTTATGTATTGAATTCGTATTTACCTATGTTTTTAAAATTTAATTTTTGCAATCTTTATTTAATATGATATTGCATTATTACCAAAAGAACATATCATCAGTATTCCTACGTGTAAGCAAAACGCTTGCGTCACCGCCATTTGATTGTACCCTCCAACGATTGAATAACAAGACTCATACACACCTTGACATCTATATAATGTTGTACTTTGAAATAAAGATAAGAAATGTAATTTGCAAACGTAAACGTACAAAATTGTGGGAGACAATTCAATGTAGCTATAGTGCATATGATTTTACGGGGCGGGAGTGGTCCTTTTAAACATAATAAAACAAACTAACCATTTTCTCTTTGAATGCACATTGAATTAAATTGTATTATATTTAATAAATTATATCATATCAAGCAATTTATTTTGAGTTAATACAATTATATTGGTTGTTTGTGCGATGTAGGTTTCTTCATATACATATAAGCAAGTGGTTAAAGTTTCCTTAAAACGTAGATAGTCGTGGTAGCTAAGATGGTTAGCGCTCACTGTAAATTTCACAGAACGCGAGCAACCTGTTTTCGATCTCCGCTGGCACCAATAAAATTGCTAATTACAATTTTAAGTGCTGATTTACCACGTGCTTTGCGGTGAAAGAAAACATCGCGAGGAAATCTGCATATCTGGAAATAAGCAAAAATATATTTCGAAGACAAGTGAAGTTTACCATCAAGTATTGGGGCGGCACGACGGATATTTCCTTGCCTTCAAACCTTCCCAGAAATGAGTGGAGGCCTGTGTCCAGCCGTGGGGCGTGTATAGTCCCCAAAACCAAAATTTAAGCATTATTAAATTTATTTATATTTTTGTCAACAGTGTACAGTAAAAATAATGGAGGGCATTGTGTTGCCTCTTGTGATATCCTTAGTGGTTGTGGCTAGTTTTATACGCCATATGTATCGTTTACCTGGCGTTACACACTGGACGGAAATCTATTTCCTACAAACAATTGCTGCATCTTTGCCTCTACTGCAAATAATCTTTCCAATAGCATGGGTCACTCTCAATTGCTATGGACTAGCGAGGTAATTATTAATCTTTTTATTTTCTTCTTATTGCTGGTAATATTGTAAAATGTTATTTAAATTTGTTTTGAAGCATAAATTGTTAGCGTAAACAGAAGTTTTCGTTTGCATACTTAAAATAGCAAACTGCACATGTTTACGTACTACACCGAAAAGAGTTTTCTTTTTTATCAGCGTATTAAAGTCCACTACTGAACGCGAGCATTTCCCTATGTGGCGAGGGATTACCTTTATCGCCACGCCACGCGTGGCATGTGAATTGACGGTATTAGCTTTATTATCTTTATCGTCTAGAATGTTGCACTAATTCGATAATATTCCGGACGTCAATCTGAGCGAGATTAGAATGGCTTTCATGCACCTTAAAACGGCAAGGTCCTGGGTGAGGATGGAATTACAGCGAATCTTCTGAAAGCGTGTGGAAAACCGGTAGTTACAAGTCTTTCTGAAGCTCTTTAATTCCGCTTCCTTAGTGACACAACTCCAGAAGCGTGGAGCAGAAGTGTGATGGTCTTGTACTTCAAGAAAAGCGACAGCGCTCTATCAAATAACTACAGACCGGTTTTCCTTTTGAGCTGCGTCTACGTGACGCTTTTGAGAGTCATTACGTATCGTCTCGCACGCACTCGACGAGTTTCAGCCTCTAAGGGAAAGGCCTTAGTACAATAAACGACCATATACATGCCCTTTGATAAATTGTATAGAAAACCGAAGAGTACAGTATGCCACTTTGCCTGGCGTATGTGGATTATGAGAAAGCCTTTGATTCCGTCGAAATTTGGGCAGTGCTACAGTCTTTTCAGTGGTGACAAGTTGACTATCGGTATATAGAAATGCTAAAGTGCTTGTACAATAGGGCTATGATGGCTGTTTGAGTACAGAACTGGATTACGAAATTCTTTACCGCTGCATTGAGAGATGTTTTGAAAATGCTGGACTGAAAATGATACGGTAATAACATCAATTGCGAGTACTTCACTCACCGTAGATTTGCCGATTATATAGTCCTTATGGCGAAATCGCTGGACGACCTCAGCACTACGACGTCAATGACGTCAATAGTGTCTCCTTACGGTAGGTCTTAAAAAGAACATTATAAAGATCGTATGTAACGTTTATGTAACATGCCAGTAGTTGTTGAGAGTACTACGTTCGAAGTTGTCGAAGAGGATATTTGCCTAGAACAAATAGTCCAATTTAAACCGAGAGGTCAATCGAAAAATACAACTCGGCTTGGCAGCGTTCGGTAGATTACGACACATCTTATAGTCACATTTACCTTAAAACTTGAGTACAGGATTGTACATCTAGTGCGTGTTGTCAGTGATTACATATGGATCTGAGAAGTGGTCCTTCACTGCTGGCCGTATGAGGACCTTCAAAGTCGCTCAGCGAACTATGGAGAGGGTTATGCTCGGAGCTTTTTCGCGTAATAGAGTTATAAATGACGGTATTCGCGGTAGGACCAGAGTAATCGACATAACCAAACGAATCAGTAAACTGAAGTGACAACGGGCCGTTCTTGTAGCTTGAATAACCGACAACCGATGTGGATAAAAGGTTCTCGAGTGGCAGCTTCTTACCGGTAAGCTAAGTGTAGGGCGTCCACTGGGTGAATTGACGACCTGGTAAAAGATGCAGGAAGTTGATGGATGCAGTTGGCTCAGGACCGTATTTTATGGCATTCCTTGGGTGAGCCTATGTTCAGCAGTGGACTTGTGGCTGTAATAATAATCTAGAACGTTAGTAACCGACATCGATCTGAGTAATTTGATTGTAGCATTTATAAGGCTTTTATGTTGCAATTAAACAAATTGATATTAGGTTAAATATTTTTGTGTACCCGCAGTACACAAATACAGATATGTTATCAATTTTTTTAGGTTCAAATTACTATCGAAATCTCGCCAAAAGTATGTCAGACCGAAGTCGTGTTCGATATCTGAAGACGCCAGCGACCCACTTATACAGGCTCTCAGTGAATCTAACCTAAAGGCAGATAGTCTACGGTCATTAAGTAAGACATTTCTGAACATACTTTTGGGCAGAGAGGATATGGTCACCAGAACTGCTAACATTGTCCATGTACTGGGATCTTTGTCGGTAAGTTTTTTCTTCATAAAACGTAGTCAAAAAGGAGCACGGGAAAAAAACCTCTAACTAGAGATTAGAAAATATATACAATAGGTAAATGCTATGAATTCCTGTACATTTTATTTATAAAAACCATTCCACGCTCTCACAGAATACCAGCTTAAAATAGCAGCTTAATACTGATGTGTTTTGTACGGTGAGAGTAGAGATCCGGAGACCCTTTTTTACTGGAATCGAGGCATTCCATCTTAGTCCTCAGTGGTGACAACGCATCTGCGTTTTGATTCTTAATCGAGGATAAATGTAGATGTCTATGGGCCACAGCATCCACTTACTATCAGGTGGACTTTGTGCTTATTTGTCACCCTTATTCTATAAAGAAGCCGAGCCATTCGGTGTGGTGTGCGTTAAAATCGTCAAGGATCACGATCTCTGCAGATGGGATCTTCCTATTTTAAATACATAATCCTAATTTCAAAAACAAAAACGGTTGTATGCAATCATCTGCTTAGAATCCCGTAATGAATAATAAAACTACATCCAGATCTAAGCATATCACTGCAAGAATTCATGACAATGTAAACTCATTCTGAGTAGAATGAACCAAAAACAGTAACAACACTGGATGTAGCTTGGATTTATTATTACATCAGGAAGTTGAACACATCAATCTCCGCGAACTTGGACCATGCTGCAAAGCGCTGGATACGTCAGGTATTAAAACCCGTACAATTAGTTTTATCCTATGTTTAGTTTAGTTACAGTTATATGTACCGATGCTGTGTACAGGTCTCCTCTTATTTTTGAGATAGTCTTTGAGCAATTAAATCAATGCCACGTTGCTCCATTTGCGTGTTGGCGAACATCACTTGAAATAAATTATTTTGTTGCTGTCGTATCGACAAAGACGATACTGAAATTGGATACATGTCAAGGATAACGAAATATTACACTAGATTAGCCGTTTTTTCTAATGAAATGTCTGTTTAATTTTAAAATAATTATCTTTGTCTGGAATTGACGTTCCCTAAAGAGAAATAATTATCTATATAGTTTGATACAGAACGGCCAACGTAGATGTATACAATTTTTTTGCCGCCGTTGTGTTTAGCGGCCAATTTGACAGTTGTTCGACAACAATTTTGTTGTGTAGCTATGGAAAATTCGATGTGGAGTGATTTTTGCTCGTTGAACTTGTTTTGATTATCAATAATTCCTACTCAAATCAATCTTTTATTGTGGAAACGCTCAGAAAATTGCGACTAATATTTGATGAAAATCGCTTACCTTCGCGGTAAACAGCATTGTAGTTAAAAAAAAAGTTATCTATCGCATAAGTAGCTAGTCGTGCTCGTGATAGTATCGATGCACTTACACATGCGTCAGTTATGCATAAGGCCGACCTCTTTACATCTGGAGGCGTGACTGCTTATAGCGGTGCGGATGGGCAGCAATCATTTAGCGCAGGAGGCACTAAAGTAACTCCAATTCCAATGCACAACTCACCGAGTAAAAGCAGGATGAATGAGGACAAAACAATTGTAGTGAATAAGTCTACTGACAATAATAACGCAATAAAAGATACATCTTGTGATGGTAATTTTGAGACTTCGCTAACTATGGCCGAAATATTGAAGAAAGGTGAAGCTTGGAAAAATGAAGAACTGCCAGAGGCCTGGATAAAAGTTCAAAAGCGCAGATTGCGTAACCGTTTTATAGGTAAGACTGGAAAAGCAGAAATAAAACCTGAGGAGAAATTTAAATCAGCGGACTTGAAAATTCCGTTATTTATATCTAACGTACATAGAGAGACGCTAGAAAAAGATATCGTCGATTATAATAGGAATAAAACTAACGAGTTAGTGACACTAGAAAAAGTGACTATGAAAAAAGACAAAGGATATAATGCGTTCAAATTATACGTGTCCAAACAAAAACTTGCTGTCTTTTTAAATGACAGTCTTTGGCCGGACGGCATCTCATTCAGAAGATTTGTGCATTTTAAGTACAGACATCAGGAGACCTCAGATAATGTGTTAAAAAAATCGTTCATGTATAGTACAGCAAAATTAACTACTTTCAACTGTAAATCTGTTAAACGCTCTTTGGAATGCGTAAGACACCTGTGTGAAAAGTCTGACGTGCTAGCGCTACAGGAGACATGGCTTCTACCTGATGACATAACGTTTCTGGGCGAGATACATCAAGACTTCAGTTATACTGGTAAGTCAGCAGTTGATACGTCGTCCGGTATACTCACAGGCAGACCCTATGGTGGTGTGGCCCTCTTGTGGAGGAAAAATGCGTTTGATTGTGTCAGTGTGGTCGAATGTAGTAGTGTGCGTCTCACAGCAATTAAAGTGTTCCATAGTAATCGAACTTACATAATATTCTCGGTTTATATGCCAACGGATTCAGTAGACAATTTAATAGAATTTACATCGTGCATGAGCGAGATAAGTGCTATTATTGAAAATGAAAATGTCGACTCTGTATTTGCGTTAGGTGACTTTAATTCACATCCTGGTACATTATTTTGTAACGAACTGATAAATTTTTGCACGGATCAGCAGTTGATTTGTGTTGATTTGGAGGTCCTCCCAGCGGGCAGCTATACTTACACTAGTGATGCGCACGGTTGTCGGCGCTGGTTGGATCATTGCGTTGTAACTGAGGCCGCAAGGCGCTCAGTCATAGATGTCACTGTACTGTATGATACCTACCGGTCGGATGATGTTCCATTGCTGATCGAGTGCAATTTTAATTTATTGAGATCAAAGAATGTGGTAAGCTATTTCCGTAATAACAAAATAATATGGGGAGACTCCCCATGAGTCAGAAATAATAACCAAATAGAAATTTTTAACAAATTGTGTCACTATAAATTAAAAGACGTAAATTTTACACAAGAGTTTATGAATTATTGTAATGATATATGTATAAATGATAATCACAAATTCATTTTAGATAATTTGTACAGTAATATTGTTACTGTTGTAACAAAAAGAATAGGAAATATGCTATGGGGTTGAATAAACACGTTAGAGATGCCCAAAGGGGAGGCTCGACTTGCCTTTCAAACGTGGGTCTTATACAGTAGGCCATCTTTGGGTTATGATTAAAACAAGACGGAATTTCAAGTTAAAGTTTAAATGGTGTCAAAATCACGCAGTAAAATTAAGAATGAATAATATTGCATCAAGTCATTCGTAAAAGAAATTTAAAGAATTTTGGAAACTTTCGAATAAACTGAACCCCAAGTCGAGGCTTCCCGCTAATATTCAGGGTCACAACCAGTCTGGAGACATAGCCAATCTATTTAAAGAGCATTTTAAAGTAGAGTCACCGCGGGGTCCGTCATCGCGATTAATCGACTCTGGACGTGGTGCAGGTGGATCACGTGTAAGGATCCCTGCTAAAGAAGTTTCTGAAGTAATAAATTCTATGACCAGAGGTAAGTCACCGGGGCATGATGGGCTTTAAAATCTTTAAAAAATCTTTATTGCAACAAAAACGAGCATTGATTCGGCTTAGCATTGAACATCTGGTACATGCTAGTGCCCACCTGCCAAGAGTGTTGGCTATGTTTCTAAGTTTATGTATAGCACATCAGTATCTTCCAACCGATCTCATAAAGACCATTGTGGTGCCTATCATTAAGAACAGAACAGGAGATATATCGGATTTAAACAATTACAGGCCAATCTCACTAACCACCATAACGGCTAAAGTGCTGGACAGTCTGCTTGACAGGAAATTCATCTGTATGATGCTCATTTCGGGTTCAGATCTGGACTATCCACAGAGAGTACAATTTTATGTCCTAAGCAAACTGTAGGGTATTACACAGATAGAAAAACGCCGGTGTATGCCTGTTTTTTGGATCTATCAAAAGATTTTGATCTAGTTTCTTATGACAACTTATGGCAAAGGTTACAGGAGGAGACTGATTTGTTCCAGAAGATTGTCTCCGTGTTTAAATTTTGGTATAGTATTCAATTAAACTACGTTCGATGGGGTAGCAGCTTTTCTGAGGAGTATGGGCTGGAACGCGGGGTGAGACAAGGAGGGTTGAGTTAGCCTACGCTTTTCAACTTATACATAAACCAGTTGATTGGGGAGCTCAATAGCACTAAGGTCGGTTGTTCTATAGACAGAGTTTGAATAAATAACATAAGCTATGCAGATGACATGGTGCTGCTGAGCCCCAAGATATGTGCACTCAGAAGGCTGCTAGGGATCCATGAATCCTACGCAAAGACCTATGGGCTCAAGTACAATATAACAAAGAGCGAGCTCATGGTTTTTAATTCAGGCACTAAAAGGCAGCTCACCATGCCTACTATTAAGCTCTGTGATAGATCTTTGAAAAGAGTCGTCAAATTTAAGTACCTAGGCCACTGGGTAACAGAGGACTTAGAGGATGACTTGGATATAGAAAGGGAACGCAGGGCGTTGGCTGTTCGCTGTAATATGCTGGCCCGCAGATTTGCACGATGTACTGAAAAAGTTAAAGTAACGCTTTTTAAAGCGTATTGTGCTGCTATCAGTGCTTTTACACGTGCAACTTATGGGTTAGATACACGCAGCGGACATACAATGTCCTGCGTGTACAATACAATAATGCGTTCAGGGTGCTGTTAGTATTGGCGCGTTATTGTAGCGCCGCTGCCATGTTCGCTGAGGCATACACGGGTAGCTTTCACCCCATTATACGTAAAAGGTCCGCTTCATTACTGAATCGACTACGTACCTCTACCAACAGCATCCTGAATACACTTGCTGATAGGTAGGATTCCGCTATTATGAAGCACTGATTGAGCCTACATATAAAATTAAATAAATAAGATATTTCAAAAACTGAAGGTAGCCGGACCATGACATTGGGACGTCAAACATCTCAGTCCCCCCGGTGACCATGGGTGCTGTAAAGCACCCGAAATGTTGGGAATTAAAAACTAACTTAAAATAGTTGATTAAACGTGATAAAATCCGTAAATATAGTTTTATTCAATGGGAAAAATTTCCTATTACTGCCCACACATAATCTTCGAATAATGTGAAGAAAGGGTGGTGCTGTGTCGCTGTTCTTGAATGAAAGTATGCTGTCGGCGTGGGACGCCGCAGGCGGATTATTTACCGCTGCTGCCGACCAACATTTGATGGGTGAGGAAAGTAAATTTGTCTTAAATATTGCTTTGAAGAAAATATTCTGAAGTAACAAGTAGTTAATTTTTTAATTGTTTGATAGAAATGCCTGAAAGCCAAGCTTATTTCAACTGACTAACATGAGTCTATTTGAGTGATTAACGACCCTGTAAAATTGCAGAGTTGCTTAATTCACTTTACTATGTGTTTTGACTATGTAAACAGTTATACCGTAGCCGTAGCTCAAAGAGTAAGTGCGCTGCGCGCGTGGTGTTGCTGGGGGTCTAGTTTAGTCGTCGTCAAGATTTAACGGGGATGACTAAACATAGAAATGAGAGTTTGTCAAAATAAAATGAAGTGTGGTATTAATTTGTTGCGTAACGAACGATTTAAAAGTTTATGGTTCTTCTTATGGACATTTTATTTTTTGATAGTACGTAAAGTTTCCTTTTAATCGATCTAGTTGTAGTAGAATTAAGTATTGAAGTTGTTACCAGAGGTATTTTAAGCGTTCATTTTTTTAGTTACTTGTTATTACAATTTGGTCGCATTGCACGCATTGGTGCGTAGTTCTAATTGCGATTTACTTATGAGTCATTCAGGAGTGATGAACATCTGTTAGTTTGGTGGAAGGCCTTTGTTTCCTAGATCCAACTGTTGGTCGACTTGGAACGACCTTGAATATAGATTGCTGTTAAATCTCAAGAAGTTCAAATAAAGAAAATGTGATGGAAGTTAAGTTAAAGTTACAGCCTATATACGTCCCACTGCTGAGCACAGGTCTCCCCTCATTTCTGAGAGGGTTTTAGGACAAG
>DWHP01003697.1:0-13163 GCA_018247895.1 Parnassius honrathi
ATATAATGTATAAAGTGCAATAGTGCATGAATGTGTGCGCAGGCACAGGTGTACTCTATATTTCCTCTCTCTTAACAGTGTTCTGTGATCGTATTCCGATGATCCAGAAATCTGACATAACCGAAGAAAGATCATGACAACGGCTTTACGTGCTTTCTGAGCCTCTGAGGAGGCCCCGCGCCCAGTATTACTGATTTTCACAGCGTCGCCAGATTCGAACCTAACATGATTAGCAGTCTTTCTTACGAATCACGACCTTTAAATCAACGAAGCAATCATGAATTTTTAACCGACTTCAAAAAGGAGGAGGTTCTCTATTCTAGTGTGTATGTTTCTTTTTGTATGTATGTTACGCGAGATCTTCGCGGATTGAGAACCCATTTCACTGAATCTTTTTTATTAAATAGGTTTTACTTTAAAGGTAGGCCTACATAAATTTGGAAAAAATTGTACCCCTATGGGTTGCAAATAAATAACTTCTTTTTTAGCAATTTGCAGCTAGTTAATACTTTTTGTTAAAAGTTATAATTATTGCATGGTAGAGTTATTACTACGTGATAGAGCTACGCTGCAGCTATTATGGTTATAGCATGAATGGGTCGACTCAACCAGGGAAGGACCACGCTCTCACAGAATACCAGCGTAAAATAGCAGCTTAATGCTGCTGTGTTTCCTACGGTGAGTGTAGAAATGCGGAGACCCGTTTTACTGGAATCGAGGCATTCCATCTTAGCCCTCAAGAGTGACAACGCATCTGCGTTTTGATACTTTATCGAGGTTAAATGTCTATGGGCCACAGCATCCACTTACCATCATGTGGACTGTGTGTTCTTTTGTCACACTTATCCTATACACAATTTCTTACTTATTTTCCGTAATGATCAGTATTACCAAAGTAAGAGTAAATGCTATAAAACTTTGTGCTCACCAACTCGCCTGCTCAGGTTAATGAGTATGGACAAATCTTTCAATGTAGGAAGCTGGCTAAATACTTACTTAAGACGTATGTCCGCAATAACAATTTTAATCCCGCCTTAGCCCCTACTGTATCAGTTTTTATTCAATTTGCATATCTTGCCCGTCGCGTCGTCGGTGGGCTTTTTACTGGCTCTTCGCAGGGGAGAAGACTTCTTCCAAACCAGTGGTGAAAGCATATACTACTATGTATAACTAACATTTTAATATACATCGAATGAAATGTATACTATTCTAATCTATTAATTTTCATTCTTAGTCGCTGGTGTCCACGGGCTGCAGTAAGTAGTCGCTAACGACTTTGAAGATTTTGGTCACCTTAATTTTATTTAAAAAAAAATTAAGCGTGAGTGAAGCCATAAAAATTACTTTATTCGAATAACGTATGTCGTTATGTTTCGCTGACCATTCCCGGGACCGGGAATACAACCAATGCTTTCATTGCACTTCGTTCACAATCACCACGTTTACAGACGCAAAAGCGCCATTGTAATCGCGTTAGTGTGACAGGACCACTTAAATTATTCAACTATAGGATAACAATTTAGTATAACTTTTTCTTGGGACAAAACTTTGTAGTGTAGTTACTATGTCAAAAGTTCTCGAGTGGCAGCCTCGTGCTGATAAGAGCAGTATTGGACGACCTCTCACAGGATGAAGTGACGGAGATACGACCTGATGAAACATGCAGGCTACCGATGGATCAGAGTGGCTAAAGACCGTACTGTTGTGGACTCTATAGAATTAGTAGTAGCAGTTATGATGTGATCTGCGGTCTGAGAGAAGCACTCCATTTCGTACCGTGGGTATTGTAAGAAGCTACTATGGGAATGTTAGAAAGACCTTACGGCTTCCGGTAGATAGCAGTATTACCATTTCGTTTACGTCATACATGGTAAACCCATGCTGCGTATCGTAGCAGCACGAATGGGTCGGCTCAACCGAGGAAGGACCACGCTCTCACAGAAGACCAGCGTAAAATAGCAGTTAAATGCTGCTGTGTTTCGTATGATGTGTGTAAATAACCGGAGACACTTTTTACTGGAAACGAGGCATTCCATCTTAGTCCTCAGCGGTGGCAACGCATCCGCATTTTGTTTCTTAATCGAGTATTGATGTAGATGTCCATGGATCACAGCATCCACTTACCATCGGGTGGACCGTGTGCTCGTTTGTAACTCATATTATATTTATAAAAAAACGTGAACGGGGAGCGGCGACAAAGGTGCGAGAAGTACAATACTTTGAGGCCTTACTAAGAGCTAAGAAGGTCCATGTACAGCAGAAGACTTTTTCGGGCCAATGAAGAAGCAGAAGTAGACATTATCACCTTTTAAGCTCAGCAAAGGCACTCCATATAATGTAACAAATCACAGTTTTAAGCCACTGACACCCAAAGGTCTTATAACTCGTTTGATCGTCACGCCATCTAGTGTGCTCCACCGTAAGCTGCGCTCGCCAGTACATGGCTACCAATCGGAAACTTTTATTAATCATAAAATGTTAATTCTAGTATATGTATATGTTACAGTCAAAACTCTTAACCGGTCAAAACCACTTTTGACTGCAAAAATCAGGCAAAAATAATTTTGACTAAGGACGTTGGTTAAAACCACTTTTAACTGCAAAAATATTGGGTAATAGTGATTTTGACCATATTTTATTGGTAAAAATTGGTTCGACTAAGAATATTAGTCAAAACTACTTTTGACTTATACTTTTTGAAATTAAAAAAGTCAATTCTAAAATTATATTTTATATCACTATAATATACCTACGCGGCTGTAGCTTGGCCGCACCTTTACTTACTGTCACTCAGTTTTAATCAAGCAAAACCATTTTTGACAAAAACATTGGACAAAATGGTTTTTGACTAAGGGCCTCGGTCAAAACCATTTTTTCCTAATTTTCGCACACAAAAGTGTTTTTGACCGGTTAAGAGTTTTGACTGTGGCATATACATATCGATAGCTAAAGATTGGCAACGATATGAAATGCGTTATACAAAAGCAATCATGATGCAATTGGTCAAAGTAGTTAGGTACTGAGTCGCATAACTGGACTCAAATTCTACCCAAATCTAATTGTCTGGCAAATAATAAAAGGTAAGGTTATATTTATTTATTTATACTTTATTGTAAGACTCCTTAATAAAAGAATAACAAAGGACTAAATGACGGTTTGAGTGAAACAGATGACAAAAACATTCTAATTCACTCAAAGCAGGAAAGGATGCCGTAGATAGAAGTTTATAGACCAAATTAGCAATATACATATTAAGAGTATACTTAACCGATGAGCCTGTAAACGGATATGAAGGAGGAGATAGAGGATTGTCAGGATCGTGACAAATGGAAGTCCATAGTCTCTGCCTACCCCTCTGGGTGACAGGCGTGAGTGTTTATGTTTATGTTCATAATCATCAACCTTTGTTAAAATATTGTAGTTACGTGTACCTACTAAATATTTTTTAATTGTAGCAGTTAACATATAAGTAGTCGAATCTGCGCTATATATGTTTTTTACATAGTATGTCACGCGATATCTCCTTTAATTCCGAAAACATTTTGACGTTATTTTTTTCTTAAACATAAATTTATATAAAAAATATCACCCTTAAAATAGGGTGGCAAACTATTTGGAAATATTCCTAACTTTAGAGTTAAACTTAAACTTAAAGAGTAAGAAAATGTACACTGACAATATTTTTTTTGTTTCTTGAATTTCACCTTTTCTTTTTATAGCAGGTATAGTATATAGTAGCCCACACGACTTATATATATTAAATGTTAATAGTAGTACGTTAACAGTAGTCTAATTAAAGCCTTGAACAATTATTTATTCTGTGGTAATATTATTCTATGGTACCAACCACACGCCTCTCATTTAACACCTTCCAACATTACATGGCGACTCTGCCAGGATGGAAAATAAGTAATGGTTAACCAAGAACGACGTAAATACGTAAATATATCAAGTAAAAGAAATAAAATGAAGTATTCAAATGTGAATAAAATATGAAAATGAATATTATTGTCCGGACTAGATAAGTGGTATAATGACCATGATTTAAGAGATTGAAGTGATTAAGTACAAAATGCGCCACATCTTTATTACGAGAACAAAAAACTTTATAAGGAAATATGTAAACGTATGTAGACGTATAACACTAATAGACTGTTACAAATCCATGTACAAATATATTTATTTTATGTTTTCTACCCGGGGCATGTGTAAGTAATGTGACAGGTGCCAAAATTAATAAGAACACTATGGTAAATCAGAGAAAAGGTTCCCTTTTTACTAATAATAAGGCAGTGGTTGACCATAATCCCACCTGGTGGTAAGTGGTGATGACGCACTAAGTGATAAAACACGCTGTCTGCGTGACAAAAACCTTTGCACCTCTTACTTAAAGATCCTCAGGTTGCAATCGAACCCTCGGTTCTGCTGTAATATGATTCTTCTTACGTATCTCGATGTTATTAGTTAGAAACGAAAATCCGAGACCCCTATTTACTGATAACGAGGCATTCTATATTAGTACTCATAGGTGACGACACTTCTACACATTGTCTTATCATATAGAATATATAAAATTAAGTTTATTTAATATGTAGTTTTCACGTAAATTATACGTTGAAAGATCAGGTAAAAATTATTGCTCGTTTTGTCATCTTTAGTTACATTAATTTGTTGCACCAATGGATCGGCTCGGCCAGAAAAGAACCACGCTCTCACAGAATACCAGCATAAAATAGTGGCTTAATGTTGCTGTGTCTCGTATGGTGACAAGAACCAGAGACATTTTTGCTGGCAACGAGGCATTCCATCTTAGTCCTTATGGGTTTTGATTCTTGATTGAGGATAAATGTAGATAAATTTCACGAACGGACATTGCTTCAAAACCCCAGATACCATCCACACCATCTGGATGCTTGGTGGGCTACCACTGTTCGTTTTACTAGTAGTTTTCTTCCTCGTCTCTTCCTTCCTCTCTCTTTTATTTCACAATTATGTTTTATTACAACATCATTGGACCCTGACTCCCAAAATAGGATACCCTGTATATCAGGAGTCAGTTCCTTCTCATTCAGTAATTCTTTGTGATGAAAGTACATTAGGATATGTGTAATATATATTAATATTCACTTAGACTAAAGCGCGCGCGCGATTGTGTGTGTGTGTGTGTGTGTGTGTGTGTGAAAAAAACTTGAGGTGGGTTTGGCAGTCTGCTGCTAGTGTTTGCGTTCTATGCAATTGCGTATTACTGGGTACCACCCGGTGAACGCAAATACTAGCAACAGCACAGTTTTCCATAAATTCAATCTGCTAATTAAAATGAATGATCCCAAGTAATAAGTTTTAACTACGTAGCAAGTTATGAAGAGGTAAATAACTCCACTAGTGCATAGCAGCGACTGGGAAGGATTACGATTGGATTTAGGAGGCATTCCATCTTAGTCTTCAGGGATTACAACGCATCTGCATGATATATTTTTGATGGAGACTAAATTGATGGAGGATAAATGTAGATATCTAAGAGCTACAGTATTTAACTTACAGCTATTATTTATTCTGTGCTTAGACGTGGTCAGAATAAAGAAGTGTGTATGAAATGAAGACCTTGAATTGATGGCCATATTCCATAAAATGGCTCTTTAGACTTTATTACTCTAATGTCATTTGAACATACGTCGGCTCTAAGCGTTTGGTTACGGCGCTGCGGGTCGACGGTTTAAATCGCACACGGAACTATTTGTATGACTACAAATATTCATTTATCTGTCTGTTTGCTTATCTGAATGTTTCTCCGTAAGCAATTTATTCATGTAAAATGCCTCACGATATAGGAAGAATTCTAAGAGCGGGCGTAACGTTAAAAGAAATAAGGGACGTAATAGAATTATAGGCATGCTGCAGCTATATGACTGGTAAAGTTGTAGCACAAATGGGTCAGCTCGACTGGGGAAGGACCAAGCTCTCACAGAATAGCAGCGTCAAATAGCAGCTTAACGCCGCTGTGTTTTGTTTGGTGAGTGCAGAGTACGGGAGACAATATTTACTGGAAACGAGGCATTCCATCTTAATCCTGACGGGTGACAACGCATCTGCATTTTGATTCGTTATCGAGGATAGATGTAGATGTCTATGGGTCACAGCGACCACACTATCAGGTGGACTGTTTGCTCGTTTGCCACCCTTTTTACTATTAATAAAAACAATATAATGGTTTATCATTACGATGTTTTGTCTATTTTTTATAAAATTGACAAATTAAATTACAATCCATCTGATTGTAAGTGACTATTGTAGGCCATGGACATCTGCAAACAACTTCAAACTGATAAGACTAGATTAGCCCAGGTTTGTTTGACAGTCATCGCTCCTTATTTATACTTTTAAGTTTATTTCGTTAAAATACATCTAGCTGTTTGAATGTTAACACGATTAGAAAGATAGATTACTAACACAGCGCTGGCTGTGCCGTCACCGGACTTAATTGAAAATGATTTGAACACGTGAATACATTGACATTTTTTTAACTACATATAAACTAAGCATTTGAAGCCCTTCGTAACTGCACGTTTTTTGAGTTACTATTTTGCTGGAATGACCCTCAGATGAAATATAAATTAGAAAACGTTATCTAATTGACGTGAAAAGTATACAGTATTTAAGTGTCGATCTATTTGTATATAAGCTAGCGACACTATTATATTTACCTCGCAGTCGATTACTTCCTAAAATATTTTCGATCGGAATAATCGGTTTTATATTAAAAGGTATTATTTCATTTTATCCTTAAATTTTTGACGATTGTGTTGACAACGTAGCAGTATATAAGGCGAGTGAAGGAAGTGTTCTGTGTTTATATCTCATTGCTCTGCAAATGTCCTGTTGTTATGAACGATTCCCTTGTAAGACGTGAACGTGAAGCAATGCGGTAATAAAATCTAATATATAAAAATTTATGTTTGTTTGTTCGTATTTTATGTGCTGCCATTCTATTCATCAGATTGCGATTAAAGTTTGTCAACTTATTGTTTTCACTTGCGAGAAGGTTAGGCATAGTACAATTAACTTCAGCAGGAGGCGCGCTTATTGCAACGACAAATTTATTTAAAAGTTATATTATAATACATCATTCAACTTCAATGAATATATTATCATTCCTAATTGAACAATATAACTGTTTCACATTTAAAACATTATTTCCATACTTCAAAGGTTATTTCCATTATTTTTTTCTGTGGTAGCGACGCGCTGTCTAACGGCTAGTTAACAATAAAATCAAACGATTAATACGACTGAGTGACTTATATTACTTTCTTAGGTATTAGTATTAGTACTTAATTATTAGTATTATCATTCTGAGTCCTAACCTAGCCTTGGCTGCCGGTATCTACGGGCTGTAATCTGTAATAGCCACTTACGAGGGCGACACTGAAAGTTTGTAGAACTGGCCACTTTTAAACCATATAATAAATAAAAATAAGTTCAAAATTTGAAAATGGAACTCTTTGCCAATATTATTGTGTATGTATTTTATTAATTTATCATTTGTTTACGATTTGACGGCAAATTAAAAATTGTTTGTGTCACGTCAGCGTGAACTTAAAGTTAAAAAAGTTAAAGCTACAGCATATATACGTCCCACTGCTGGGAACAGACCTCCTCTCATTTCTTAAGGGTTTTAGGGCAAGGAAGTGTCCGCGCTGCTCCAATGCGTGTTGGCACAGAACTTAACGCGAGAAAATTTTCGTACAATGATTTTTTACGTCTTTCTATGTCATTTAAGTCAACAAGAAAGCTATAACAGACTTTGATTAGCCTTTCACGATGAAGTCCCTTCTCGTGCCACTATTTACAACTGGTTTAATGAGTTTAAATGTAGTCGCACTAATCTCATCGATGATCTGCGTGAGGGTCGGTCTTCTACGACATCGACTAAAGATAACGTCAGTGTTGTGCGGCGTATGATAGAGACTGACAAACGTGTGACTTGTCAGCAGATTCGGACAAGCTTAGGCATCGGTATGAGTCAAGTGCACAAAATCCTCCACGAACATTTAGCGGTCGGAATGTCAGGTTCAGTTGACGCCCGGTGGATACCTCATAATTTGACAGGGGCCCAAAAACTCCGTCGTGTTGATTGCCGCGTGACTTAAATGCTGTATTCGACGTTTTTACGGGTGACGAAAGCTGGATTTATTGTTATGATCCTGCAACTAAGAGACATTCTGCTGTCTGTGTGTTTCGATCCGAGGCCAACTAAAGTGAAGAGAGGTCAAAACATGGGAAAAAAGATGGTGGCCTCATTCTTCGGAAGGACAGGTCATTACACAAAAATTGTTTTAGAGGATCAAAAAACAGTTACTGCAGAGTGGTATACTAACAATTGTTTGTCACTTGTCTTGAAAGAAGTTCGAGAGAAACGACTTCGCAGTAGGATCCTCGACTACTTGGCGATGTCAGACGTAGAATTACTGGGTCACCCGCCCTATAGCCCCGACCTCGCGTCTTGCGATCTTTATTTATTTCCGAAAATATCTTCTTCGACGAATAAGTTTTATGGACGCCGAGGAGGCTTTCAAAATGCCGTCGAAGAGACCCCTAAGAACGAGTGGGCAAAGTGCTTTTCTCAGTGGTTCCGTCGGATGCAGCGATGTATTGATGTAAATGGACACTATTTTGAAAAGATATAATAAAACTAATAACTTGCTGGTTTGTTTAGTTTTTTATTTTCTAAGAACTTTTAGTGTCACCTTCGTACCGTTAGATGCACGTTGTTTTGTCATTTCAATTATATAAAAATTAAAAACTATATCATGACAATACGTTATGTTTTTCCTTCAATCTTAGAATATTTCCTACACTATATGGCTGTTTTACGTGCATAAATTGCAAATAGACAAACATCCGGACCCGCAACGTATATTTGTAGGACATACAACTTGTTCACGTGGGATTCAAACCTGCAACATGCAGCGCTGCATCGAAACGCTAAGCCACTGCCCTATTGAGCCGGCGTCTGTTCAATTTCCATGAGAGTGATAAAGCTCGAACTTATTTTATGGAGTACGGCCACTTAATTCCATGAACACTTGCTGAATCTTCCTCCTTCTTCATACGCTTGTTGAAGTAATTACCTCTACAAAACCATCGTACTAAATCTCTTTATGATTAAAAAAATATGTGTTATATCACCGGATTTTTTCAAAACTAGAATTTCGATCAAAATCCTAGTATTAAACTTTTTAAGATATCATAAGCTGGATTATGACAAAATGTTGACTCGATTTCGTCAAAATCCCGAGTGGATCCAGGATCCGATGCGCGGGAATATCCCCAGTTTTGTGCAGCTAAAAGAAATCATATCAACAGCAGTATTTGGCTACTTGGTTGTACCTTGGGTGTTTCAATGTTTTTTAAACCTTTCAACGTGTATATCTGAAGGATCGAGTATATTATACAAATATTTTAAGAGCAATCGAATATGCCAATGCCATTGCCAATGCCAAAATACATTCAGGAAGCGAAACGAAACAGAGAAGTGTTAGAAATTGACAGGACATTCCTTCTCAGAAATACCAAGAGATCTGTGCCCAACTGCAGACCTTCCACTAGAACTTTACATGGTAGAGCCACGCGAGCAGCTGTACTATGATGGCACATGAATGCTTTGTCGGTCCAGTGGTGGTATTCGTGATTGCCGATTTTGTGGTTCTGGCTCGGAACAAACCAGATTTTTCGGTTTTTCTGTCAAGAAGCAGCCTGGACTCAGTCGTTGGTTTCGAGCTTTTGAGACTAATCTCTTTCCAGTTGTGCCAGATTGCCGCCCCATCGGACTATGAGAGCGAGGCAATATAGAGTGCACCCGTGCTTGTATATTTACTTACTGAATAAGGTAAGAAGACAATGAAAGCCATGTCGCGAGCAACCCGGGTTCGATCCCCGCCGGCACCAAAAGAAATTGTTAAATACAATTTTTAATGTTGATTCACTACGTGCTCGGCGGTGAAGGAAAATATCTTAATGAAACCTGCATGTCTGAGGAATATGAAAAAGAATATTTCGAAGGCGTGAAGTTAGCCAACACGCATTGGGGCAGCGTGGCGGACACTTCCTTACCCTAAAACCCTCTTAGAAATGAGAGGAGGCCTGTGTGAGGAGGACGTACAAAGGCTGTAACTTAAATATGGTATTAAATCGCAAATATTTATTTTTGATTTTAAAAGAGGCCCTAATTATTTTAAAGAGCGGAATTTCCGTGTAGTGTCGGTATAAGGGAATCTACTACCCCATATCGTCCCGTGCGTGTCGTAAAAGGCAACAGGGAAGAATGTAACAGGAGACGGATAGCAGAGTCTTCCCGATAAACAGCAGCAGCTCCCTGCTCACAACTGGAAGTAATGAAAAGATCTAATTCGCCCTCCAAACGTGGCAACTGTAGCAAGTATTCCTCCCGTGAGGCAATCCGTCGGGAGGCCATCGTTCAGTAGTGGACTTTGATGATGCAATGACAAATCAAACATCCAGCTGTATTGTTCAATAGCAAGACATATTTATCTTTACAAAGGTTGGCGACTCTTCAGTAACGCCTACGAGTACATTAATCATTTGTGACATTAAAATGTATTAGCAATTTTTTTAACGTTTAATAATTGGAGATAGTCAACTACATCCGGTTTTAAGTCCGCTTACCATCAGATAGTCCGTGTGGCCTGATTGCATCCTTACTTCTTTAAAATATACTCTTTAAAATTAAAAGATAAAAAGAATATGGAGAAAGTAAGATTAGATACTATTATGTAGATAAGATAACCGTTAGATATCGAGTCAATTGTTTTAATCCACGTTTCGTAAACAATATACAGCGAATACGTTTTGTAATTCTAAAAATACCTAAAGTTTTTTTAACTATATAAATAATAAAATTGAAGTGTGCTGTTTGTAATTTCAAAATAACATACGGTACCAATAACAAAAAAATTAATTTTTTTTTAGTCTGTATGTCTGTCTGTTCGTTCTTTATCTCCGAAACGGCTGGGCCGAATTTGATGGAACTTTTACTAGCAGATAGCTGATGCTATAAGGAGTAACTTACTGCACAAAACCCACTTTCTTTTTTGAAAAAAAAAAAAGAAAGTGGGTTCTGTGCAAAAGTACTAAAACCCATAAAATCCAATCATAAAAAATTCCACGCGTGCGAAGTCGCGGGGAACAGTTAGTATAGAATATAGAATAACAAACGAGCACACAGTCCACCCGATGCTAAGTGGATCCCGTAGCGCATAGACATATGCAGTTATCTTCGATTAATAATCAACTCGTAGACGCGTTGTCACACTTAAGGATTCAGTTCTCAATTCCAGTAAAAGAGGTCTCCTGATCTCTTCCCTCACCGTACGCACAGTAGCAATAAGCAGATATTTTACGCTGGTATATTGTGAAAGCGTTGTCCGTCCACGGTCGATCCAATCTTTTCGTACTGCAACCATTACCTATACAACTACTCGGCTCTACCATGTCAGACATACATACCTAAAATTACGGTATTCATATTATTGTTACATTCATAACGCATTATTAACATTATGTTCAGGCCGTTTAATTTCCTTGTCTTTAGGCCGCCATTGATATTTAAATATCGACCGAAGAAAGTTAATATAGAAAACGAACATGAATTGTTGGTTTTGTAACTACGAGTATATACTTATACGTGGTAGAACCACGCTGCAGCCATATTGTGATTGTAGTACAAATGGGTTGTCTCGACCGGGAAAGAACCACTCTCTCACAGAATACCATCGTAAAATAGCAGTTCAATGCTGCTGTGTTTGGTATAGTTAGTGTAGAGAACCGAAGACTCTTTTTACTGGAAACGAGGCATTTCATCTTAGACCTCAAGGCTGCTAACGCATCTGCATTTTAATTCTTAATCAAGGATAAATATCTATGGACCACAGCATCCACTTACCATCAGGTGGACCGTGTTGTGCTCTTTTATCACATATATCCCATAAAAAAAATACTCGTAGTTACAAAACTAACCACTCATGTTCGTTTTTTATAAAAAACTTTCTTCGGTCGAAATTTGAATCCAGGAATGGTGGCTTAAAGACGAGGAAATTAAACGGCCTGAACATAATCACGCGTTATGAAGTCGTGACGATAGGCGTACAGACTGACCCGGCTTACATACAACGCACGCAAGCATTACCACCCCCCGAACTACGTCCCCTCATACAAAAAATAATTATCATACAATAAAAGAAGCGCGAGATATTGTACCACAGATCTCATTACACTGGGTGTCTGGTACGCTAGCAACGATAAGGATTTTTCTACTAATGATAAAAAAAACTTATAACCTATCAATAATCTAAAAAAAAATAAAAATAATTTTTGTGTCGATTTTGTTGCAATTCATCACAACCATTTAAAATTCGACTGCTGAACAATAAGGAATGTCACAAACTGCGTCCACTTAGATTGTGTGCTCCTAAGTTATCCATTTTCCCATTTTTAATAAATAAATGAAGGGCTAACTTTGAAGTTTTATTAATTGTACACACTTTTTCTAGCATCTAGATTAGTTATGAGGAAAATCATGGCTAGGCAGTTAATCACCACTTCAGCTTACTGTGGTTATTCTGGTTTTAAAATATATTATAATGTGGTAATATGGTGTTCGGTAATAAAAGTGTAAATTTTGGTAATCCAATCGGCAGTTCTTATTGTCACGAACCTCAAGCTCGTAACAATTGGTGTCAGAAGTGGGATAAAATCGTGCCGATTTTACCTAATGACGAAACGAAGGGTGTCCGTACCCGAAGTCAATGCCAGCAGGAGACGGACCAAAAAAGATTTCGTAGTGCAACGCCGCAGACGTCGGAGGGCCAGCCACCGGCTGCAGG
The DNA here is from genome assembly GCA_018247895.1 of Parnassius honrathi. Classification (NCBI taxonomy): domain Eukaryota; kingdom Metazoa; phylum Arthropoda; class Insecta; order Lepidoptera; family Papilionidae; genus Parnassius; species Parnassius honrathi. The sequence continues at coordinate 12,900 of DWHP01003697.1, forward strand.
CCCGTCAGTAGCTCCTATAACATCTGCAGTACCTGACTTAGGTGCTCTAATGGTGATGCTGCAGGAGCAGGCTCGCCGACAGGAGGAACAGGTCCATCGTTTGGAAGAGCAGCTGTGTGGCGGACAAGAGGACGCAACGCTGGACTGGGGGATGGAATTACAGCTCCCGTAGTAGCTACAACACCTGCGCTACGGGGGTTCAAGGTGCCACCGTTCGACGGGACATCTTCCTGGTCAGCCTACAAAATCCAGTTCGAGGCTGTC
>DWHP01003698.1:0-13163 GCA_018247895.1 Parnassius honrathi
ACGAAATACAGCAGCATTAAGCTACTATTTCACGCTGGTATTCTGTGAGAGCGTGGTCCCTCCCCGGTCGAGTCGACGCATTCGTGCTACAACTATACTTCTAATATAACTGCAGCATGGCTCTACCACGTATAAAACATAAAACAACCACATACACGTACGAGTTACTCGTCCGGGTAGTTCTGTCCGCCATCGGCCGACAAAATCGGTTTTGGTGTACACGTACCGTAAGTCTATTTGCTTTGTACAGAAGTGTAGTATTCGAATGTATGCGCAAGCTCAGGTGCACTCTCAATTACGTCACAATCATCAAATCGCAATCCGACACAGTATGAGAGAGCTTAGGCGCAGGGCCAATAATTTACACATAATTGAATAGCTTCTAATGTCAAAGCCTTCATTTTTCGACACACTTTGGGGGAGTCTGGGATCTACCTGCTAATGGTCCATCCCGAGCAACGGCATCACTAGTTACTTTAGCGTGTAGTAACAGCAGAAGATCCCATCATGCGGTGGTTGATATCGCAAGTGGCTGCCTGGCTTGCTACCACCTTTCTTTCGGAGACAGACGCGAAGTCTCCCGCTTACTAAGTTCCCTTCTGTGAACGGAAGAACCAGTGATTTCGGGGGACAGTTGCGCCACTCAAGAAAAATATGGACTTCTGGGCAAAGCTATACTGGCTAACTCTTTCGGAAGGGTAGCGAGATCGGAGGCATGATTTTGCCGTTGGCCGACCACAGGTGCCACGTCCCAAAGGCTGCCCCGCTAACTCGCGAAAAGTCCTGAAATGCTCCACCATGCCAGTTGGCAACTGGACGGGAGGATTCGGTGGTCATTTCGGGGGGCTAGGGCGTCCGCGCGGTCTGCAAATAAATTCCCCATCGGTTAGCTAAGCTCTTGAATCTTTAGTTGGTATATTGGGCAGCGCGTCGATTCCTCTACTGTTTCCCCACCAAAAACACGAAAACAAAATGAAAAAAGTTAAAGCGCTCTAGAGACAACCCTCTATGCCTGTGTCTATCGATCGCATAGTGGAGACCAGGAGACAAATAAGCCCATTGAACACCTGACCTGGTAGATAAAGCTTACCAACGGCATCCCTCTATGCAGCTAGTTTTTCTCTGGGATTTTAACACCCCCCACAAAGAGTGGTAGTTCCCATACGAGAAAACCAACCATGCAGGGAGAGAGGCGTGCAAACTTACGTTAACGTTAGATCTCACCTAGCTGGTTCAAGTAGCGACGTGGGTATCAGATATAGACGGACATACACTCAATTGCTTGAACCTTCTGCTGACAACAGGCCCAGACAGGCACTTGGTATCAGTCTCAGCTCAGCTGAGATCACCCGATCACTGTCTCGTGAAATCCATATCATCATCTTTCCTCCGGATGACTGTCCAGTGGGCACGAGCAGAGTATGGCGATACGAGCCTGCAGACTGGGATGAGATGGGGCACTTTTTTGAATCCTATCCGATATTCCGTGGCGATAAGTATGATTCTCTTCGGATGAACCCTCCTGCTCTGCCGATGCAATTGCGGATGTGATATGGCAGGGAATGGAATATTTTATTCCGTTTTCCGACATCCCGCTTGGTCACAAGGCTTGGCGCTGGTATGATGCGGGCTGTGCTTGTGCTGGGACCCAAAAAGGATCCGGCTACCAGGCCTGGGTTCTAACTCGCAATTGCAAAGTTAGGGCTCGGTGGGTTTCTGCGAAGAAGATAGCTTAATTCTGCTACCAAGTTCTGCAAACGGGTTCTCCACAGTGCAGGATTCGACCATGTCAGTCGTATAGGGGTCCCTCACTGAAACACTCGCTCACTCAGCCACTGAGAAAGCAAATTTATTTGCATCCTGTTTGCGAGCAAATTTCGTCTAGATGCTGGGTTTAAACAACCGCCTACCGTAGGTGGTCGTTTACACCCAACATCCAGACGACATTTTCCTTACCCTACCTCGCTGTAATTCTGCGAAGCCAAAGTTCACTATCCACAGAAAAAAGGTACGTAGAGCTTTGCAAAACCTAGACGTGAATAAGGCCGGTGGACCTGATGGTATTCCCGCAAGGGTACTAAAGCATTGTGCGGCTGAGTTGTCCCCTGTTCTGACGCGCGTTCTGGAAACTCTTAAAATTCGAACCGTGCCAAAATCTTGGAAGCTTGCCAATGTGCAACCAGTACCCAAGAAGGGAAGTCATGCCGATCCCTGTAATTATCGACCAATCGCCATCATCTCCATACTCTGTGAAGTTATGAAAAGAATATATCAGTAAGCTGCTGATGTATCTTGAAACAAATGAACACCTTAGTGACCTTATATTGCTTCCAGCAGGGCGGTCCACTGGGGGAGGGGGAGAGCTTCTTGTGTATGTCACGCACTTCTTCAGGCTATCGAGAGAAACGGTGAAGCTCTCGCAGTTTCACTCGATATTTCGACGGTTTTTTACAGGGTTTGGCATGCAAGTCTGCCAAGTAAGCTTCCTAATGCATATTAATGCCGGAGTTCCTCAGGGGTCTGTTCTCACTGTGACTCTTTTTCTGCCGCACATCAATGACCTACTTCTACCAGGTATTATTGGCATATGCAGATGGCAGCACAGTCACAGATAGATTTATGTCCAGTGCAAAAGACGGAGGGGCAGTAATACTTTCACTCAGAAAGGCCATGGTGGAGCGGATAAATGCGACTTTGTCTTGTTTTCCAATAGGGTAACGATAATCTGGTCACTTTCAATGCCGCCAAAACGCAGGCCTATGTATTCTCCACTAGACGGAGTCCGTTTGATCTGACTCCTACTTTCCGAGGTACGTCCGTGGAGTTATTAATTATCTGGAGCTTCTTGGCATACAGTTGAATGCTAATCTCAACTTTAGCGCTAACATTGAGTTGAAAGCTCAAACTGCGACCAAAAACCTGGGTATTTTAAACAAGGCGAAGCGATACTTCATGCCTATGCAGCTTTTAATATACATGGAGTTTTTGCAGTCACCTTTGGGGTGGCTTAGCAAAATATTGGCTTGCCGCACTCAGTACTCAGTGCAACACAGGCTTATCGACGACAAAAAGCTGATGGAAACTAAGCTTCACAGCTTAGCTCACCGCCGCTAAGTAGCTCGTTTGTCGGTCTACTACAGATTTTACTTTGGGGAGTGGGTCCATGAGCTTCATAAGTTCATACCGCCATCTCCTTTCACCTACCGGAGTACCGACGTACTACAGGTTACCTACCGTCTACACTTGGTTGATATTCCGAATATTCGCACTAAGCGCTGTAAGTCATTTCCTTTCAAGAAAAATTAGATAAAAAAACGAGACCATGATACGTTCTTCAAATCTTCAAAATCAACAAAGCAATAAGTGTAGTATTACCAAACATTCCTACGATTGATTTGGACCGATTTTTACTATTGGTGCAGTGATACATAATGCAACACTGGTGGCAAGACTCTGAGAAGATACTGAATGCAAAATCGTGCAACAGGAGTTTGTTATTATCTGCTTGAATAAAAGCGATTATAACCGCTTTTACTAAATACTAAATAAATATAATTTTTGTTACTTATTACCAGCAGGTACACTAAACGTTATAAATTTGAAAGAGTTAATTTGTTTAATTAGAAATGATATTACGTTCATTCAAATCGAATTTTTATATATTAAGAATATGGCCGCCGGAGGGGCACCGATAATGTCCAAGTCTAGACCGCTGTCGACATTGAATCCGCCTCTGTTGCCACATGGTACTTCTCCTCAATGTCACCCTTTATATTTTTGATCATTGTTCTGATCCGCTGGCACGTTGCTGTAAAGACTTACCAACAGTAGGCTTAAAAAACACAAGATACTTATAAATTGTATATTTGTAAATATAATTTAATAACAACAAATGTATATTGTACTTAAAATCTGGGTTTTATAATTTCAATCAAGTTTCGTAAATATACAAAATTTCCCTTATGCTCATAGAAGTAAACTTTTAGTTTAAGAAAATAGAGCCTGTGCGAATAACGAATGGCGATGATGGGAAAGGGAAATAATTAAAAGGATATCTGAGCTGTAAGAAATTTGAGGAATAGATTTTTTCGATCTATTGCTGTTTTGCTTTGGTCGAATGACAGCAACCTAACTGACTATAATTATCAACAACAAATACAACAGCAAAAATTTGTGAAAGCCTGCTCTTAGATCCAACGTTTTTATTTTTCTTCGCACTGGCTCTATTTTACACCATTATAATTCGACTCTGCACGGATCGCTCAACTCTCAAACGACTCACCAATAACTTAATATCGGGTGTGTTGGGCGAAAAAAAAATAGCGATAGGCGAGTCCAAGAAGTTTAAGTCGATCGTTTTATTCCAAGCGTATCTAGATGGTCATCGATGATTTTTTCGCAATCGACTTATTAACAGTCACGATGCAACATCTCGACCTTGAGTCGTGAGTCGTAGGGCCGTTGAGTGAATCCGATGCTAAATCTAAACCGTTACCGAATGCGAATGGAATTTGTTAGGAATATGTTTGACGGAATTTACTGTCGAATTTAGAATAGAATGTACCAAAAGCTAGGAGCCTCAGGAAAAATTTCTGAAAATTTTACATCAATTCACCATGCGTGTAATGAAATGCCGACATACCAAATACGCAACACGCGAGTCGGCCTGCTGCTAGGGTTGCCAACCGTACTATAATATATAGTATTGCAACATATTTCGGGTCTGCGTATTATATACTGTTTAAAAAATATATAATATGCAAAAGTACTATACTTACAACAGCGAAATCTAACAAAAAAGTCCTTAATTTAAAAAAAAATTAAAACAAGTCTTTACATTAACTTTTGATCGTTGCGATAGCGTGTATCCCACAAGAGAAGTGCAAGTATTGTATTACTCAATGGCAAGTATTTTAAATAAAAGTAAAAGATTGTGGGGAGTTTATTTACAAAACTTTAGGCCAAAAATGGCAGCATATTTTAAAAATACAGAAAATAACAAATTTATTTAAAGTAACTTAATTCTTGCGCTCTATTCTCACCAATTCGGCGTCACAGAAAGCATATTTTCGGTTATGAATTCAAAATGGCAAAAAGAAAGACAAAGTAGTATCTCATTAATTAAAGTTGGTAAGAATTACCTCATCCATATCCAAAACACTAGGAGTTTTGTGTAGTGGTGTTGGGATTAGTGGTGACGAGATAAGTGCATGCAATTGAGGGAGGGTGGGAGGTGCTCTTTAAACTTGGTAAGATACATCATTTTATTTTAATGAGCAGGTATGGGCGAGGTAATTCTTACCTACTTTAATATAATTATTGTCCACAAAGTAACGGCTGGTTCTATTAATTATCTCATTAAAAAAAAAACAAGCTTCTGCTTTACATTAACGATTGCGATAAAGCATACGAAACTTTATTTTAGGGTAAAATTTGTTAAAAAAAAGCAAGAAATACAAAAAATATACTAGTTTTAATAAAAATAAATAAGTAAAAAATATATCTTAGTCTATTTTTTGATTTTTCCGTATAATGTTATATTTTTGAAGAGTACTACATTTTTTGGAGCTTATTTTGAAATATTACTATATTTCGCCGCAAAAATATTGGTAACCCTACCTGCAGCAATACTATACAAATACTCTGTGACTTACTAGGATTCTTTCGATTGTTTAAATATCTCCTAGTTATGACATAGTGCAGTGATATAAATAACGTATAAATTTAGTTTCACGGTATAACATTGTTATCGATCGTACTATTGTTAATGTGTCTTATTCATACAAAAAAAAAGGATAATACTTAATGTTTATAATTAGTCCAAATAAGTAACTATTAATTAAATAATAACCCTGTAGTCAGTAGTATTCTAAATTGGATGTGATTTATTGGCAACTACACGTATGCGCGCTCCTCTGCGTGCGATTCAATTCACGACGTTTTTGTCGACCGAGCGACCTTTACGAATGTGTGTAGTAAAATAGTAGGCGTTAGATATAAATTTATGAATGACAATCAGTTATTAACACGCATTCTGAATTTATAAGATACAAGGACTGAGTGTTTGAGATGTTTTAAAAAAATTTTTTTTCACCATTCGCCTATGTTAAATATTTAGAACCTCTGCAAAATTTTGTGAAATAACCCTGTATAACGTATTAGCAATACGACAAAGGCACTGATTGCACTATCCATTACTTAAAACTTAATTATTTTGTCTAACTTCATACCCGTGCTGTAATACGCGAATACGTTGTACTAACAATATACATTAATATTTTTAACGTTCCATATACAAAATCACGCATGTATCTATTCTGTAGTATGAGCCGTAAGACCAGCAGTATTGTGAATATTATAGCCCCTTTGTGCAGGAAGTACATTCTGAAAAAAAAATTACATTAACAACAGATTAAAAAGGTATTCGATTCGACATCTATACATATAATAATTCTGTAGAAAGGGTGTGCAGTTAGTGCAGCCAAGTTAGTGGCTTTTAGAATTTTTGTCTGTCCGTCTGTCTGTATGTGTATTCACGATTCTCGGCAAAACTACTTAACAGATTCCCATGAGATTAAATGTGTAGATAGGGACTCGCGGACTTCAAAAAAGGAGGGTTAAGTATTTTTCTACTTTTATATGCTAGTTTCTATGTTTTGCGAGATAAGAGCCGCAACTTTTTATTGTTCTGCGCTGTTATCAAGAAGATGCTGCCACCCATCTGTTCCAGTTTCGCTCTGTCGTCTCTAATGACACCCACGGGACGAAATGGGGGAGTGGCTCCTTTTTACCGCCTCTACATGGCTAGTATATTTCCACTTTCGTTTCTCAATTGGGTTCCCCGTTCACAGATTGCCAAATAAGTCGGATATTTGCCGTAGTTGCCACGCTTGGCGTGCGAGTTGCCAACTACCGCATATTATTTTGATTTTGTAATCAGGAATGAAAAATTTAGTTGTTCTCACATGTTCACCGTGAATAAAACTACATTTATGAAAGTTTTAAGTCCACTCGAACGTAATAAAAATACTGGCATGTATTTTGTGGTGCTAATCAATATTCCATGGTGCAACTATTAATAAAGACCATGATATTCAACACTATTTTGTCAAAACTGTATCAACTTTAATTATGAATATTATGTAAATAACACACTTCTGATTCCATGGCAATTTTCCCTTCATAAAGACACATCGGAGGAGTTGCCCGATATAAAAAGGTGTTGCTACATGTATATTAATGCAATTCTAATAAATTAACATATGTGTTTCTGTAGCTATAATATTGCCAAATTTCAACCTTTTCCTTCGTCCAATAAATACACAGATACCCAAGTGTCTCTACAAGCGATCCACTGTTACTAATTTTACTTTACTATTACGAAATATTATTATTAATGTTTCTAAATTCAATGCCATGCGAGCGAAGCCGAATATTAAAGGTGTTATAACCGCAAAATTGTTGTCATATGTAGATAATTACACGTATTGCCGACTTCGGTGACAATTTCTGAATTGTTGCAAATGTGTACTAATGTAACAAGAAACAGAGACACGGGATTAAAATATAGTAGGACTTTTTCCTCGCCTAGGCGTTTGTCTGGTACGGTACCAAACTACTTATTTATGCCGCCAATCAACAGTGAATGCAGCGTGCACTGTTGTCTTCCGGTCCGGAAGTTTATGGTAGAGTCAGTATAATAATAGGCTGAGAGACATCCTCCTTCGTTCACAGAGGTGACATCGCATCTTTAGCCTTTTTTGTTTAAAGTTGGTTGCAGATGTCCAATGTTCATGATCAGCATTTGTCATTTGCCATCAGATGGACTGTTAATTTGTTAGTCAATTCAATTAAAAAAAAATTCACTCAGCTGAACTCGACAGCCCATGAATTTGAAACGTTTTAAAACAAACGTCGGCAACGGTTAAAAACTTTTCTTATAGGATAGGGTGACAAACGAGTACACAGTCCACCTGATGGTAAGTGGTTGCTGTGGCCTATAAACATGTACATCTATTCTCGATTACGAATTAAAATGCAAATGCGTTGTCACCCGTGAGGACTCAGATGAAATGCCTCGTTTCTAGTAAAGAGGGTCTCTAGTTCTCTACACTCACATACGAAACACAGCAGCATTAAGCGACTATTTGAACTGGTCAAAGCAAGTTGGCAAATAGGCTATTCGCTATCTTTGTTGATAATAAAATGATAGTCACTTTGTAGTACATTGCGTATTCTTTAAAGCCTTCTTGAAGTGCTACCACGATTCATTAAACAAACAGAGCAATGTATTACAAAGTGACTATCATTTTATGTTAACAAAGTTAGAGAATAAGCCGCTGGTACTTTAACGATTTGTCCGATTCTCACATGTAAAGAAACGTTTCGTTGTTTGTTATGAATAGTTTGCCAATTTAAAATGACTTTGAAAAAAAAAACTAGTGGGAATCCCCCTAGCGCCGGACAGCACATAGTACTACTAGTACTGGACAAATCACACCGAAACATGAAAGAAAGTTCTTTTTAGCACTCGCTTATAGAAAAACGTCAATCTCAATGGACAAATGCCCCGAGACGCGGGAGGCGTCAGGTTCGCCCGATATATCTTACAGGTGACATTTAGCATCGAGTAATATTTAAAACAACGTCGTAAACCACTATTTAGAGTGAATAAATTGTGTATAGTTCTTTTGTACAGTGTGTGTTAAGTAGGTACTAGTATTTAATTATTAGGATATTTCATGGACTTTCTGTGTTGCAGAACGTGTCGTTAGAGAACAAAATTGTAATTGAAGAAATATCTTATTAAAAAGTGGCACGTAGGGATATAATTAGTATCATATTATTACATACTTTTTAAATTTATTACATACTATCATACGGATGTTCCACACACCTGCGTATATGGCGTTTCGCGTCATCCAAATCTTGATCCTTTTCTTTGAATATATGTCTTCTGGTACCAATGATAAAGTTTTTGTAAAGATCCTGCCAACTGTAAAATGGATAAAATATATGATAAATGAAAGTTTTTATTTTAAATTGTGATAAGAAATAATTATGATTATTTTGCGCCCCTGCCGCTGCGTGACTGACTGGCTATTGTAGGTAGTACCAGACATGTCGCGCTTTTGACATTATTCTTTTCTTTCGCTGGTCTAGGTTTTTTGAATGACGTTAAATTCGAGAGGGTTAGACTACCATCTATGGGATGCCTTGAGATATTTCTGTTCTATGGTCGTTTCTTATGACACCAAAGACAGGAAAATGGGGCGACGTATTCTCTTTCACTGCCACAACACGGCGAAGTATTAATTACATAATAACGATATACAACAATAATTAAATATGGAGTCTACTTTATTAGTGTGAAAATTCATAGTTTCATAGTAACCAGAGTTCAATCCTTGCCGACACGAATTTAATTGTTCAATTTTAAGCGCTAATTAATTGTGCTCGGATGACGGAAGAAAACATCATAAAATAAAGAAAAACGTCGTAAGGAAATCTGAATGTCTGAAGAATAAAAATATGTCGAGGACATGTGAAGTTCGCCAGCACGACACGTAGTAAAGCTGCGCGTCGCACTAATTGGTTCGTATTCATAGCCCTCACGGAAATTAAAGCATATGCTCATTAGTTGAAAATATATAGGCTTTAACTTTAACTATACTATAAAACAATCCGGCGGCTCCCTGGCTTCGACTGAAATGCAAAGTATGATCTTTTCTTTAGACTCAATGGTCTGACAGGTGACTTACTCGATAGTGTTTGGGTCTAAGTTGTATATAGCTCTGTCTTCGGGCGACATGCGAGCGTAGAGTCGACGTACGTTGTCAGTACTGAAGCGCCATTCGTTAAGAGCGAAGAATCTCAGAACGCCGTTCATTGCCCGTAGCTTCTGACTCGCTGTTATAAGGTTTACTCTGAGGAATAAAAGAATAATAAGAGGAAGGTGGTAGTAACCTAGTACCCTAATAAACCACAAAGTAGTAGTAGTTTAGTACCCCGATACTTTTAGCCAGTCGCACTCAAAGTGTGCTCCGCGGAGCTATGGGGCTCCGCAGTCTCTGCAAGGTCTTCGCCGAAATAATATAAGCCCAAAATACATTAAATTTTGCTACATAATGAGGCGACACGCACCATGTTTAATTTTGAAAAAAGGAAGGAATGGCATGAGGAGTAAAAATTACAAATATAAGAATATAATTTTTACGAGTAGGTTAATATTTCGTCTTCAGAATAGTTGAAAGCACCGCAAAAAACTTTAAAAGGTTCCGTCGCAAAAAGTTTTAGTACCGCTGATTTAAGCAATTAATTCTTGTACAAATTATAATATAGGTAATTGGATTATATCAAATATACAAATTACTAAAGACTGTACTCACTGTGTCTTAATTCTAAATAGGCGCAATATGTATTCTGTTGCGTGTAGAGGCATGGTCTGCAAAATGAATTCCAACGCCTTTTGCGCGTATCTGTAAAAAATAATAGTAGTTATAATGTACTTAAGTGTTATGTCAATTTGAAGGGAAGATAGAAAGTAAAACAAGACGATTGTTGATAATATTTAAACTAAATAAAATCATAAAAGTATTTGTTTTGAAGTGAAAACTTCTTTGCCATCGTTGTGATTTGAAAGTCAATGAAACGAAAAAGCGACAGTAAAAAGAGACAGACACATAAATTCATAAGATTTAACGTGGGAGAAAATGAGATAAGAACACATATTAGTGGGTAATCTGTGGATAGGAAGCATTATAGATTATAGCTCAATGCTCGCGAGAAAATAAGTGGTAAACGCCGCACACGACACGCACAGCGACACGGCGTCGCTTAAAAGCGTTTTGTTTAACAGGGTACGAAGGTGTCGTGTGCCCATGCTATGGAATAAAGAAGCGTGAAGAGAGGCCAAACTTCAACTTCGTAATAGGTAAATTAATATAAATCTTTTTGTAATTAGTGAGTACTATATAACGTATATCGACAAGAGTAATATAATATCTGCGTCTATTTTATATAATATATAAAAGGACTGTTACATTTATTTACTATAAAATTAAATTTTCTTATATTTTATGTCGAACTTAAATATATACTTACTTACATACTTACAACTTATAATATTAAATAAATCATCCGCCGTAAAGTATTTGTATTTTATATTTGATTTCATTTGAAGGTTTCACTTCTGTTGCGTGTGAGCTGCACGCATGTTTTTTTTTCTATGGTTTCTGTTTGAGTTTTAGTTTTTAATGTCAAACTTTGATTTCTGCACTTTAGTTTTAATATTTTTTAAACAAATAAATAAATTATTAGTGCTGTGCTAACCCGCATTTTAGGTATACATAAAAATACGTACTGTTACTGTTTAAATAACGAGAATGCCCCTAAAATTGAATATCCGGGCCAGTCGCAACGCAGACTAGCCATGTATAGAAGTCAGGAATATGGTACACGAGTGTGTGCGCAATCACACGTGCATTGTCACCCTCACTCTTATAGTCCGACGGCAATCCGACACGACCGGCAAGAGATCAGGCGCAGGACCATCGGATTTTACATGCTTTCTGAGGCACGGGGATGAAACATCGCCAATTTCCTGATTCTGAGATGTTATCGAGAATTTATTGTCAGAAAACTCAGTAACCGACATCGGACCGACTCATGCATGATTCGAACCCGGGACCACACGAAAAGCAGTCGCGCTCACGATCACTAGACCTACACTAATAAGCACTAGACAAGTCTGTTAAAATAAAATGAAGTTGAAGTGCTCTATGGTGATGTAGTTAACTGAAAACGAGAAAGGTCTGAACTGCAAAATTCTCAAGAAGTATTTTATTATCTAACTTTACCTACACTACCGATTAAAATTAAAATTATTTCGTAAAAATTGCGTAGTACCGTACCTGCCTTCGACACCTGTGCCAGAAGGGTACCAAAAGGCACGATCTGGTGGATATTGGGGTAAGTAGACTCGCATCGCCTTTTCGAAACTGCCCCATGTTGTTGGATTTTCGTACGTGCTGCAGTTGTATACCCGTACTTCTTTTGACCTGTGAGTTGATTTATTACATAATCATTGTCATCAACAGTATTATTTCTAAAACAGTTATATTGTGCCAGTGTTTACTATTATCCCGCATGATGACATTTAGTGTTGTAGCCGAAGGGATAGAGAGCTTGAATAGAATGAATACCAGCGTGAAATAATAGTCTGTGCTGATGTGTTTCATATGGTAAGTGTAGAGAACCGGAGATGAAACCGCCTACCAACAGCAACTGGTCTGTCAGCTCGTTGTTCTTTTTTCTTATAGAACAGGGTGACAAACGAGCCCACAGTCCACCTGATGGTAAGTGGTTGCTGTGGCCCATAGACATCTGCATCTATCGGCAGATGCATTGTCACCCGTGAGGACTAAGATGGAATGCCTCGTTTCCAGTAAAAAGGGTCTCCGTATCTCTACACTCACCATACGAAACACAGCAGCATTAAGCTACTATTTGACGCTGGTATTTTGTGAGAGCGTGGTCCTTCACCGGTCGAGCCGACACATTCGTGTTACAACTATACTACTAATATAACTGCAGCATGGCTCTACCACGTATAAAACACACGATTAAACAACAGCAACTACAATTAAACTACAAATAAAGGTGAAATTGTGACGAATGTAATAAATTGCGTTGTCCTTGGGGTTCATCGTGCCCACTTACAGCTGCGTAATACCTAAAAACCCTTATATTAAAAACAGTTTTAAATAATAATATGATGATTCGGCGTAAAATAGTGGTGCAATACGATCAATCTCTCCGTCTCATACCGTAGTGTCGTAAGAGTTGATTTTTTGTATAGGATAAGTTGGATGAGGGTGTAACTTATACGTGGTAGAGCCATGCTGCAGTTATATTAGAAGTATGGTTGTAGCACGAACGGGTCGGCTCGACCGGGGAAGGACCACGCTCTCACAGAATACCAGCGTGAAACAGTAGCTTGATGCTACCGTGTTTCGTACGGTGAGTGTAGAGAACCGGAGACCCTTTTTACAGTAAACGACGCATTCCATCTTAGTCCTCACGGGTACAACGCATCTGCATTTTGATTCGTAATCGAGGATAGATGTAGATGTCTATGGGCCACAGCAACCACTTACCATCAG
>DWHP01003699.1:0-13162 GCA_018247895.1 Parnassius honrathi
TCATTTTCCACTTTTGTCTCCGGCTCTCCACTTGGTTTGTTCTGAAGGTCGAAATTTCCAGAACGAAAACGTTGAAACCAATAACGTACCGTGCTTTCTTTTGCGACACCAGCGCCGTGCACATCATTAATCCTTCGAGCTGTTCTGCAGCAAAGGTGCCATGGTAGAACTCGTATTCGTAAACACATCGAAATTTTATGTTTCCCATTGTGCAGTTGTAGGCGATGCCAAAGAAAAAAATAATGAGGAAAACACAAATGAATGACTGTTTTCAAAATTCAAACTTACTTATTTTAATTTGAATTTGGAATTCTCAACAAAAGCGGAGATATTTCAGATCAAAGTGGTCAGTACGACAAAACGCTAATTTCATATGTAAGGACCCAATAGTTCCGGCTTCCTGACTAAATTATGTGTATTAAACTCTTTTGTACAAGATATCGCTAAATAATATGGTGACGGTACATTTAAGTGGTTATGGTGCATATATCACTACATTTACCCACGTGTGTGACATAAGAGGCGATTATGGGAAATGTTAGGTAAGTCAAATGGCGATTTGACTTCGTCATATCGTTACCGATACAGTTTATTAAGTTATAAAATCGTATCTTTAATAAAATATCCACCCTTTCATTGATAATGCATATCGACAGTTGTTAAAGCAACAGTTGTATGCAGCTTGTCAATGTAGTTGCGTCACTTCATTATATTTTTATGACTTATGACACAGAATGTATGTATGTGTGTATGAAGTTGCTAATGTATTGCTTTGATTGGTATGTGTGAGTTTTGTAGTGACGAACGACTTTTTTTGTGTAGGAGTCTGAGAAATCGTGCGTGGCACAGATTTTCTTCGTAAATAACAACAGACAGTTTTGTATCGGAAAAAAAAGCTATTTCTTCTCCCCACAGTTGTCTTCTCTCCTCCTGTGGTGCTCTATGCGATAAATTAATAAATACGCATTAATTATGCTGGCATTATCCCGTGAGAGAATATTAGGTGGAAGGATTTTTTAAGGAATAAGCGCGACAAACCAACACATAACCCTACTGATGCTAAGAGGACGATGTGGCCCACAGACATTTACATCTATACTCGATTAAGAATTAAAATGTAGAAGCGTTGTCACCCCTGAGGACTAAGATGCAATACCCCGTTTTCAGTTAAAAGGGGCCTCAAATTCTCCACACTCACCATACAAAACACAGCAGCATCAAGCTACTATTTCACGCTGGTATTCTGTGAGGAAATGGTTCCTCGCCGGTCGAGCCGACCTATTTGTGCTACAACCATTATACAGCTGCAGCGTGGTTCTACAACGTAGCATAATTAATTTATTGTATTTGGTTTTTATTATAACTGTAATTGTTCAGAGAAGCTAAACAAACATGTAGTAATAAAAACAAACATGCAGATCAAGTTTATAATAAAAACGTGCGTAAAAGTTCACAATAAAAAGTTATAACTAACTTACTTGGTCTAACGTTTTCGATTTTCTCCTTAACCATTTTAAGGGTGTAAAAAATGTTTTAGATTATATAATTTTAAGCACTGTCATACTATCCCGTATTTTTTTTAAATTTCGCACTGTCACATGCTGCTTTTAAGAATGTTAATGTACTACTGCTAATTGATCTTACTGTATAGTTATTCAGTAGTAATAACATAATCCATAGAGTCGCCTTAAATTTTTTTTTCTTATAAATAAATAATTTTCTTTATTTTAAAGTGCGAAACGATCTGGTATTCTAACAGTAAGTGGCACAGTAGACCGTTTATAACAAGTTTAAACCAAGAAATGTTAAAGGTGGGTTGAAATCTCTGAGGAGTGACTGGCAGAGTCGGCGAGTGCCTGAAAGGAAGTATATCGACTAAATTAGCAATATAATAAGGAACGGCCATATTAAGAGTAGTCTTAACTTACGAGAATCTATGTACCTACATAAGTGTAAAAAAATGACGATCGTGTCATATAAAATTCCGTAGTATCTTTCATTGCCTTTGGATAATGAACATGAGTGTTCATGACATGGTATGATCTATATTTAGGACTCAGTTAAAATACCTCGTAGCCTGTTTTTTGTTGGAATAGGGGTCATATAGGACACAGTTAAGCTTATAGTAAGGAGATGATGTTGCTCATATCAAAAGTATTCTCGATGAGACGCAACGCAGGATTTCTTACTTCTGAAGAATAAGATGAAATGCCTTGTTACTAGGAATAACGATTTCCGATTCATGACCCTCAGCAGCAGTATGCCACTATAATAATAGCAATATTTTCTAGACTGAATTTCTGTCACGGTGGCCAGTCTTCAACAGACACTAACCGTCTGCGCCGGACAAGATTATAATGCCAGGTGCACTTTCTATTCTCTCACTCTCATAGTCCGATGGAGCTATAATTCGTAACGACCGGAGAAATAACAGACCAATATGCTTCCCAGGTACGGTGGTGAATGGAACACCGTCAAATTCTTAACTCAGGGCTACCAGTGAAAATTTATTGACCAAAAAACCCTATAACTAATTTAGGCTAGACCCAGGATTAGCGTCCCGGATTTCACGATCACCAATCGCCATTATGACTAGAAGACCAAAAGGCAGTCATGTAAATGTTACTTTTAATTGAGTAAAAGCCCACATTCTGCTGCTAAACATAGGGCTTAGTATATTAAAAATAGTTGCCACACTTGGCAAAAGGGTCGCCGCAAAATATGGAGAATGATGGTATGTTTTAGTTGTTGTTTGAGAGACGGTGCTGCCCATATCATTAGTTTGTATTTTTCCCTCTGTTGCCTCTTAATGACACTCAGGGTACAATATGGAGGTGTGTACGTTCTTACACAACCACAACAAGGTCACGCAGTCTAGCACTGGCTTATTATAAGAAGATTTAAAATACGCAGACCAGCGACGAGCAGTAGAGTCAAAAGTGCTTATGTCTAGCACTGAATTCGTTAATACGTACGTCAAGACGACAGATCCACTCTATTATGGGAGAAACCCATATCAGACAGTGGAGTTTCACACGCTGATGACGGAGAAAAAACAAAATGAAATAACGAGTATTAAACAAAATCCGTGCTGTGGCAGTGAGACGGAATCGATTATACCAACCATGATACGACACATCTCGCATCTTTGATAGTGCTGCTCGTAGTTGATCTGGGCTCCGCCGTAAACAAGATGGTTATGTAAGAGGAGAAAGAGGGAAACAAACCAAAAGATGGGCCGCAGCTTCTTTCTCATTAAAAATTAAAAAAAACAATGGTTGCCTGGCCGCCTGGCAAGAGTAGCAACTATAGCAAATGTCTCCTCTATGAGGCACTTGGTTAAATAGATGATAATACCGCCATTAATCGCATTCTTCCCTATTGTGACAGATAATACGAACCTAACAACTCGGTGATCTAATTAGGGACGCATATAGGCATGATATTTATGACATTGTAATTTTTTTTGGTCGCTGTTAAAGGGATTTTAGTGTTCACAATAGATAGATAGCATGATAATATCAATCTTGTGAAAAATGTTTAAATATCTGAACTAACTGACACGCGGGATCTTCGGCAATACTCTCAGGCTGAGAACTATACACCGTACATTGATTTTGCTGAAACTTAACTGGCGAGCTAACCCAAAGTCTATTTTTAAAGAGCAAACTTCCTAATCGTGCTGAGTGCGCGCTTAGCAAAGCCTAAGACAACAAAATCAACGACGGACGAAAAACTCAAAACATTAACCAAAACCAGCGTATTAATTTATAATTGTTTTTTTTTATGATATTCTTATTTATTTTAACAATAAATAGGTAGATTTAGACAGTCTTCCAGTTTTAAATATCGTTTATTCATTTTTTATCAACGGAATTTCAAACTTATTACGAATTTCTTGAAATCTCCTTTTTTATTCGTGATGTTTGTATTCTGCTCATCCATTTCTTTTGACAATAGTCGAATAAATATAAAACAGTAATTTTAGCCAAAACCTTATCATCATCATCATCATCATTACAGTCCTTCATAAGTCCACTGCTGAACATAGGCCTCCCCCAAGGAATGCCACAAAGCACAATCCTGAGCCACCTGCATTCATCGATTTTCTGCATGTTTTACCAGGTCGTCACTCCATCTACTGGGGGGGTCGCCCTATATTACGCCTACCGGTACACGGCTGCCACTCGAGAACCTTTCTTTCCCATCGGTTATCGATTCTTCGAGCTATATGGCCGGCCCATTGCCACTTTAGCTTACTAATCCGTTGAACTATGTCAGTCACTCTGGTTCTACTGCGGATGTGCTCATTTATAAGTTTATCACGCAGAGGCACCCCGAACATAGCCCTATCCATAGCTACCTGAGCGAACTTGAGCTTCTTCATACAGCCAGTAATGAAGGACCAAGTCTCAGATCTATTAGTTATCACTAGTAACAAACACAGATTGTATAATCTCGTTTACAAGTTTTAAGGTATACCTGACGAATTGATTCAACTTGAATGACGTTTCAGTCCGCGTTAGACTTACCTAGCTGGACTATTTGTCCTAGTTAAACATACTCGTCAAAAACTATGAGCTTAGCGCTCTCAACAACTACCGGCGTAGGTACGACACGTGATATTTGTTATGTCCATATTTATTTTGTGACCTATCCATTGGTAGGCACTATAGAAGTCATTGAGCATAGTGCTTAGGTCTTTTAGCAATTCTACCATAAGGACTGTATCGGCGGTATATCGAAAATGGGCGATGTAGTCGCCATTTGTATTGATACCGTGTCCTTTCCAGTCCAGCAGCTTGAAAACATATTCCAATGCAGGGAAGAAGAGTTTCGGGAATATTAAGTCACCCTGTCTTACACCGCGCAGTAAGGTTGGCTTCGTACTCTGGTTCTGTATTCTAATAACCATAGTAGCCCTTCAGTACAAGTACTTCGATATACAGACAGTCAAATTGTCACCGCTGAAAGGGCTGTAGTACCACCCAAATTTCGACGGAATCTAAGGCCTTCTCAAATTTTACGTACGCAAGGCGTAGTGGTAGATTGTACACGTTAGTATTCTCTAAAATTTGCCGAAAAGTATGATTTTTTAAAGGATAGGGGGCAAATGAGAATAAAGCTCACCTGATGGTTAGTGTTTACCGCCACACATGAACAACTACAATACAACTACAACCGCAGTTGTGTTGCCGGCTAAAAGGAGGAGGAAACTCTTTTCTTGAAGTTCCCTAAATCATATCGAACAGGAAAAGTCTCTGATGGAATTCGATTCCATATGGAAGTTGTGCGAGAAAGAAAACTTCTTTGAAATCGCACGGTGGTGGACCCTCAATCATCCAGATGGTATGGGTGGTAACGTGAGTTTTGTCGCGATGTGCAATGGTGAAATTGGGCGGCTAAAATTAGTATGAACAAGTCCTCAGAGTACTCCCAGTGGTAAATGCGATAAAGTACGTAAAGAGACGCAACATCTCTTTGTAGTGCCAGTGAGTCAAGCCAATCAGAAAGAGCCCGGTCACTGGAGATTCGAACAGCTCTTCGCTGAATGCGTTCAAATGGAAGGAGCTGGCACTGTGAAGTCCAAGCCCAGAGATGGGAATAATATTTCACGTGTGGTCAAATATTTCATATGTTATAACGCCGTAAATATACGCCTTGTAAAATTGCAGGCGGTGTGCCGGAATGAAAAAGTTTCCCGTTCTGCTGAGCACACCAAGCTTTCCAGTGTCTTCGCGGTAAACGCGCAAACTTTTATCTTTTGGGGATTGAATTGGATTATATTCAGTCACCGCCAGTCCGAGACTTTGTTCAAAAAAGTCTCAAATTTTCATTAATGCGTACATGCGAGGCGATTTGTAATGACCCTAAAATAGTAGGTAGACGCGGCTCAGATGGAAGATTGCTCTGTGATTCCTCTCTTGAAATTCTCTTGAGCTTTGTCGAATTTCTTGAAGAATGAGACCACCGCACTTCTGCCCCACACCTCCGCAGTAGTGCTACCATGGAGGATGGAATTAAAGAGCTTCTGAAGGATTTCAAGTGTCGTTTTCATCCGCTTTCAGAAGCTCAGCTGTAGTTCCATCGACACCTGGACACTTACCATTTTATGGCGCTGGAGAGCATTCTAATCTTGCTTAGAATGACGTTCGGAAGATTATTGGAATAATGTCGGATAAGACTTGCTCATGGATCGTTACTCACACTAATGTGTTAATCCAACGGTGATGTGTACAGCCCATAGAACCACTCAATTTCACTCAAACTCTCAGGTGTCTCGAAAACAATGCTGCCACATTCGGTCTTCAGCTTCAACAGTTGGCTCTTTCTGGGACACAGATCACTGGCAAAGACTTCCCTTTTTTTATTTGCCCTGGTTTCCCTAGATCGCTTCTTTCACACGTGTTGTATTGAAGTTACATAAGTCCCGCTGAATGCATTGGGAGATCTGTCTATTAAGTTGCCTGTATGCTGCTTAATCTGCTGAAGACTGCAGCTTTATTTCCCTTCTAACAGCCATGACACTAAGAGTGTGGTTGGAGGGTTTTCGTTTTTCTGTGGCGCATCCTGAAGACATAAGCTACGAACTCATGGATCACGTTTCCATGAGGCTGTCATTGATGTCGTTCACTTCATTGCAGTCTTCTAGGCACTGAAAACGATTTTGTAACTTGAGCTGAACGTTTTCGGGACTTTGGATTAGAGTATGAGGGGAACGGAGTGTTGAATTCATTAGAACCTTGTAACTTAGCGTTTAGTTTATGTGTGCCTCTCACTATTGGGTGATAGCTGCTAGTTTTCAACCTCGAGATCACTGAGATACCACTGAACAGTTGGCGTCTGATCGTCACAATAAAGTCGATCTCATTTTGTTTGAACCGTAGGGACTCGGTCAGGTCTCTCGGTCAGGTCAGGCTCTGAAGCCGCTTCTTGAAGAAAGAGTTCATCATAAAGAGTCCCTCTTTCTCCATGAAGTCGGCCAGCTGCTGTCTCCTTGGGTTCCATTGTCCTATCCCAAATTTCCCTACTTTCATTTCCCTACTTTCAGCTCACCCTTCTTTTTAGTGCCTAGTTTTGCGTTGGAGTCTCCCTTTAACACCGTATAGTGCGTTTTGGAGGAATGCATAGCTCTAGAAATATCCTCATACGTTTCGTCCACCTTTTTATCGGGATGTCCCGACGTTGGTGCGTTAACCTGTATGATATTTAACAATACCATTTGGTGATTCTGAGTGTAACATACGCAACCCTCGCCGAGAAACTCCCAATCTTTACGACGTTGTTAATGAGAGATTTGTGGACGATAAAACCGACACATTCTTGGGACAGATAGCCGCCATTCCGATGATAAAACAAGTTAGCGGATTCGAGAATTACCGTGTCATTCCCTCTCTTCGGACCTCGAATAATCCTATAATATTCCAGCGCAACTTGTCTGTCTCTTCTTCCGTTCCGAGATGCGTGCGTTATTTGTTACTAGAGTTGTCGAGTTATCTTACGTGGCAACCGAACCTCCACTGGAGATTCTTAGTACCCCCTGCCCCGTTGTTACCACGAATGCCATGCTAGGCACATGCTAGGGACATGGCCGCCAGGGACTGGAAACTGTCTCAGCTTCACTCTCATTCTGTGGGGTATATTGCCATAGTTGGTACACTTGGCGAGCGGGTTGACAACCGAAGTTTTTTATTGTTATTTCGCTGTTATCAGGAAATACCCATCTTCTGCCTTAATTTCCCAGTGTCGCCTATAACGACACATATTGGTAGGTAGGTATACAGGTAGGATTGCGAGTCCAAATTCCAAAACTAGTCGTAGTAAAAAGATCAGGTATTTAAAATATAAACAAAAACTTAAAATGCACACAATATCCTTCAACCAAAAACTTCACATTTGAAACAGTGATATGACACCGCTTGAGCGGCTGACCAAATGTTCGGTTTCTTTCTCGTATTTGAAACTGAAGTTAAATGTAATAATAACGTATTTATAAAATATGATATGGATTATTTTTCATTTTTAAATATTAAATTTTTTAGAAGATTATGATTAAAAGATTCTTCAAAGAATATGCGAAGCATACACTCAGGTAATTCTTGCGTAAGTAAATTCTTAGCAAAGTCAATACACGATCTATAGATATCAACCTTACTTTCAAGTCAAAGTAGAGATAAGCCACATATATTTTGAGTATTAAGATTTATTTTAAATAGTTTCATTTATTTTATAGCAGGATTTTCTGAAGCAAACTTATTTTTATACGTCTGAATACATATTTTGATGACGCACTTGACGGGAACCACAGGGTTTTTGTTACATACCGTATAAATGGAATACAAAGCAAGGGAACTCTTCAGATGGCTTTGTTAAAATGAGCGCAAGTATTTTACAAGAACCGAGATAAGGTTGAAGTGCGTTACATTAGCGCACCATGCTATAAACTTGTTAATTTAGGGTTATCTAAAGTCAAGTTCACCGAAATCATAATATATTTTTGTTTTCAAATTTATCTCGGATAACCTTTTATAACTTACAATTAGAGTTACTTTATTAACATATACAAAAATAAACTGTACATAATCCAAATAAAGCTTAAATTTCTTCTACTTGGCGCTTGACCACGAAGTATATTTATAAAATGTAGAAAAAAATTTTTCGTTTTTACATGTATTTTTGCTTCTTGTGGCTTTTTGGTGCATTTTGGTTTTGCTAGAAGATTGGTTAAAAAAGTAAAACATATAAACACTCACGCCTTTCACCCGGAGGGGTAGGCAGAGACTACAGACTTCCATTTAGCATGATCTTCACATACCTCTCTCGACTCGTCCACATCCATATACCTATGCAGACATGCTCGTCGGTTAAGGCAACTCTTTATTTGGCCCATTTTTAATATATCGCCAATTTGGTCGACAAACTTTCACCTAGGACGTCCCTTTCCGACTCTTCTATTAACTTCTGCAACATATATTTGGTTTGTCAGTCTTTCCTCTATCATTCTTTCTACATAACCAAACCACCGAAGCATTCCTTTCTAAATCCTGGTCACCGCATCATCTTGCAAACCACACTCTTCTTTTGTCACACAGTTTCTTACTTTGTCACTCAGATTTATCCTTAACATACACCTTAGCGACCGCATTTCTAATGCTTTTATTCTACTCTCGTGCTTCTTCTGCCACACCCAGCGTTCTCTACCATATGATAAGAGAGTAGGACTAATACATCATTGTGAATTGCCATACATGCCTTTTTTGACACATTCTGACTTTTCACAATAGAGTGTAGAGCCCCATTTACTTTATTTCCTGCATTCACTCGTCGTTCTGTATCCTTATGATCTTTCCCATCCCTGCTGAATACACATCCTAAATATACAAACTCATATACTTGCTTTACCATTTCTCCTTCTATTCTTATTTCACATATCGTTTTACTTTCTTCTCTTTCAAAAACCATAACTTTCGTCTTACCTGCATTCACTTTCATTCCCCTTTCTTTTAACGACCTGTTCACTAATGTAACCATCATTTGCAACTCGGCCGCCGACGACGCAAGTATGACGTGATTATCGGCGTACAAAAGGCATTTGACGATTAACTCTCCCGTTTTGACCTGCATTCTTCAACTTTCAAATTTTCCAAACAGCTATCCATAAATAGGTTGAACAGCCACGGGGAAGCTACACAGCCCTGTCTGACAGCAAACACACCCTGTCGGATGCCAAACCAGTCCGAGTAGGCCCCGTTGATTCTAATTAAAGCACTCGAGTCCCTATACCGAGACTTTAATGCTTGTATCAACACAGCACTCAACATAAATGAGTTCAGCGTTTGCCATAACACACCCCTGTTGACTCTGTCATAAGCCTTTTCCAAATCCATGAACGCACAAAAAACTTTTTGGTTTTTCGCCAAAAACTTCTCCGCGATCATGCGCATGTAAAAGACTTGATCTGTACACCCCATTTTCTTTCTAAATCCCGCTTGCACATCCCAAATTTTTCTATCAGTTTCTTTCATAACTCTTTCAATTAGTACCTTAGCGTACAGTTTTCCCACAATGCTAAGAAGGCTGATACTATGGTAGTTTTTACAGTCCTGCTGCGATCCTTTTCCCTTATATATTGGGATCACGTCATCTATCACGGCTATTATGTCGTCTATCACGGCTTTGCACCAGTCTCCCGGCACCCGCTTTAGTTCCCAACATAATTTAAACAAGGTGTACAGCAGGCCTGCCACCACTTCCTTTCCAGACCTGAGCATTTCGGGTGAAACTCTATCATATCCGGCTGCCTTACCTACTTTCATGCTTTTCACTGCTACCATTATTTCGTCTATACTTATCTCCCTATCTCTTTCATTTTCTTTCGGAATTTCTATTTCATTTAGTTCACACGTCTCCTCACTCTTAAATACGCTTTCAAAATATTCCTTCCATCTCTTTAGACTCAACACTTCATCATTCAGAATACAGCCGTATCCGTCCAGAAAAATTGTGCTTAAAAATTAATATTATGTATTACGTAAATGAGACTAAAATATTTCTGCAGACAAACTGTGTAAGCAGTTTTGCGGGAATATATATATTTAAAAACCAAATTTTGTGTTATTAATAATAAATTTAAAAATAAAATGTCGTGCGTGGCAGAAAATTCCGTGTAAAACGCATGAGATGATCGCAAATATCTAGATGACATGAATGGACGATGGAATTTCGAGTTTCGAACGAGCAGTAAAAACAGATGTGGAAAATTAGGTGTTTATGATGATGACGCCATATATTAGTGCCGTTGCGAATTCTAACAGCTTTCGTTCTAATCAAGATCGACGTAGACCTTATCCTTTTTTAATATTCGGTCGAAAATTTTAGATGTGATAGAACAGATTACAAGAATATATAGCTATGTACAGGGTAGCGCAATAGAACGTGCATATTGCGTCATCTATTTTCGCGGAGTAAACAGTGCGCGGGCTGGAGGAGCCTAGCGTGGTGGGATAGTGGCACTCGTGCAGTTTTAGCCTATACTTAATAAATGCACGTTCTATTGCGCCACCCTGTATTAAATTATGAATATGTTGAAAGTCGTTTATACTTTTGCCACTAGTAAGGAACCCCCGGTGGTTAATTTACAATATAGTACGTGAGGGTAATATGGTTATCCGGTTAATATGGTCACTTTCTCATAACTCAAAAACTACAGCCTTATTTGCATAGAAGGCTATATGACATGATAGCTCTTGATCAGCTTTGTCGACGCCATTTTAACAGTAGATATTATAGTAAATATTTAAGTCGCTTTTAGTATCGCGTAATGTGGTTAGTTTTATTAAGTCCATTTTCGATGTTTTCCTACTTATTGCCAAATCTTGTTCGCTATTTTTTATTAATATATTAGTTACAGTATAGGATAGGTTTTGTACATATCCTCCTCTTAGTTTTGGTTTTATAGGGCGGCAAAGCTTAAAGTGACCATATCACCCTCATGTGCCTTATAATAAAAAAGTTAAAGTTACAGCCTATATACGTCCCACTGCTGCGCACAAGTCTCTTCTCATTTCTGAGAGGGTTTTATGGCAAGGAAGTGCCCGCCGCGCTGCCACAATGCGTAATGGCGAAATTCACACGTCTTTGAAATATTTTTTTCTTATTTCTCAGATATGCAGGCTCACGATGTTTTCCTTCACCTCCAAACACGTGGTGAATAAGCACGTAAAATTGCAATTAACAATTTCATTGGTGCCGGCGGGTATCGAACCCAGGATTTTCGCGTTCTGTGTAATTTACTGCGAGTGCTAACCATCTGAGCTACCATGGCTATAATAATTTGTACAATTAAATATGATGAGTTGACTCGACTACAGAAAGACAAACCACACTACTCTCCTACAGAACACCAATGAAAAATGGCAGCTTAATGATGCTGTGTTTACCGAGTCGACCAAGCATAGTGTTTGCCTCTATGGGCCATCGAATTCATTTACCATCGGCTTGACTTTACGCTCGTTAATCACCCGATATATTCATAGAAGTATAGAAATAAGTACTAAAAACTGGGATTCGATCTGAGCACCCGCATATTAGTTGATCAACCTTTGGCCAGATAAGGACATAACTTTAGTATAAAGTTCATACAATATCAAATGAAGATCTAGATTTCAGATGTCCTAGACAAGAGCTTGAACTCTGAAATTAACGTCTCAAATAAATGACTTCATCTATTTCTATTGTTCATATTCTATTGTTTTCAATTCACAAACAATGAAGGACGGCTTGACCACTATAACTTTAGAGTTAAGACGCAATATGTGATTATGTGGTGTTACGTGATCCAATGCATTTGACTGCATTTATTAATTACAGCCTATAGATTGACACATATAAAAATCAATCGGGCCAGAAATCAGCTATTCGGTTTCACTGTCAAGTAATTCTCAGTAACAGGAGTCAGAAAGCCAGCGGTATTTCACTCCCGTGCCTCAGAAGGCACGTAAAATCATTGGTTCTGCGCCTAATTTCTAATTTTCATGTCAAATTGCCGTCTCATCAGACTATGAAAGTGAGGGCAGCCTGTGCTTGCGCACACATTAGGGCAATATAATTTCGTCTTGTGCAAATGGTTAGTCCTCATTGGGACCGGCCGCCGTGACCGGAATTCGGTCTTGAGACAAATATTGCCATATGTATGCCTGGTTTGCGCCAAAAATCCGCTTTTCAGTTTTTCGCTAACCGCTCGAAGTCGGGAAAGTTGGCTGCGTTTCACCCCCGTATCTTGGCTAAAGCTGTTGGTACTGCGCCTCATCTGTCTCCGGTCGTATCGCATTACCATCCCCTTGCAATATGCGAGTGAGGGAATACGGAGTGTACCTGTGCGCAGCATACTCGTGCTCTCTAATCCTGTCCAGCGCAAATGGTTCGCCCCCATAACACTACCCGCCGTGATCGAATTTCGGTTTAGAGAGGAAATTATTACTATTATTTTGTGTGAACTGTAATATTTATATAGAGGTTTAACTAAATTTCTTCAAACGCTTCTTAAATTCATAAAACGCGAATTCATGTTTCACGTTTCACGTGGCAGAGCCATGCTGCAGTTATATTAAAAATATAGTTGTAGCACGAATGGGTCGGCTCGACCGGGGAGAGACCACGCTCT
>DWHP01003700.1:0-13161 GCA_018247895.1 Parnassius honrathi
TTTTAAGGTGCTGGAGAGCCATTCTAATCTCGCTCAGACTGACGTCCGGGATATCATTGGAATAGTGTCGGATAAGACTTGCTCTTGGATCGTTACTCACACTTGGGTGTGACTCTTACGATGATGTGTACAGCTGCCCAGTCCAACCTGTCAATATCACTCAAAATCACAGGAGTCCCGAAAATGATGCTGCCACGCTTAGTCTCAAGCTTTGACGGTTGGCTCTTTCTGGCAGACAGATCTCTGGCAAAGACTTCGGAGCCCTGGTATTCCGCTCGATCGCTTCTTCAATACGAGCAGTACTAAAGTTGCGTAAGTCCCGCCGCATGCATTTGGATTTTGACGATTGCAGCTTCATCTCCCGTCTAACAGCCATGACATTGAGAGTGTGATCGGAGAGTTTTTGTGTTCTTCTGTGGCGGATCTTGCAGAACTTAGCTCCGACAGTATGGACAGTTTCCACGGGCTTGTCATTCATATCCTCCACAGCATTGCAATTTTCTAGGCACTGAAAGCGGTTTTGTAACTCGAGCTGAAAGGTTTCGGGATTTTTGTTTTTTTTATAGGATAAAGTGATAAACGAGCACACAGACCACCTGTTGGTAAGTGGTTGCTGCGGCCCATAGACATCTACATCTATCCTCGATTACGAATCAAAATGCAGATACATTTTCACCTGTGAGGACTTAGATGGAATGCCTCGTTTCCAGTAAAAAGGATTTCCGGTTCTCTACATTCACCATACGAAACACAACAGCATTAAGCTACTATTTGACGCTGGTAATCTGTGAGAGCGTGGTCCATCCCCAGTCGAGCTGACCCATTCGTGCTACAACTATACTACTAATATAACTGCAAAATGGCTCTACCACATATAAAAATGGACACATATAGAAATGGATTAGAGCACGGGGAGGAAGGAGCGTTGCATTAGACGAGACCTCTCCAACTTAACATTAAAGTTCAGTGTTCCTCTAACCATTCAGTGATCGCTGCCAGTGTTCACCCTCGCGATCACTTAGACATCACTGAACAGCCGTCTAGTCGTCATGATGAAGTCAATCTCATTTTTTGTCGAACCGTCGGGGCTCGGCCAGGTTGACCTTCTGAGGGGCCGCTTCTGGAAGAAAGAGTTCCTCTTTCTCCATGAAGTCGGCCAGCTGCTGGCCGCTTGGGTTCCGTTGCCCCATCCCAATTTCCCTACCTTCAGCTCACCGTTCTTTCTTGTGCTTAGTTTTGCGTTGAAGTTAATTAACACCGTATAGTGAGTTTTGGAGGAATGCATAGCTCTAGAAAAATCTTCATACATTTCCTACACCTGGATGTTCCGACGTTGGTGCGTAAACCTGTAGGACCTTCATCGAATACAGTTTGGTTATTCTGAGTATAAGGTACACAACCCTCGTCGACACACTTCCAATCTTTACAACACTCCTTGGGACAGATGGTCGCCCTCTCGGTGATGACTGAAGATTCTTAGCACCCCCTGCCCCGTCGTTACCATGGTCGCCACCGTAGCCAGGAATAGCGGGACTGCCGGGTACTGGGGCCGTTTCTTCGTAACTATCATGGTTGCCACGCTTGGCGTGTGGGTTGCACAGGACAATACTGCTGATCGTCTCCTGCCTGTCTCCCTCTGTCGCCTCTTACGACACCCACGGGAAGACGTGGGGTAGTGGATATTCTCAGCCGCCCCTACACGTCATATGTAGTACTAGATCTTAAATTAAATTAAGTTGCCGAATTTCGGTAAAACTGGCGTCGCTTCGGTTTATACCCGGGATTATCAGTAATAAGCCGGATTTATTCTGAATGTTTTTTCATTGTGAAATCCAATTACTGATGATGATTAACTCATGATCACTACATCATTACAGCCCTTGATGATAATGAAAACCAGTAATATTTTACTGTTGGATGAATACGATCTTCACCTGGCATCCGAATTCAGAAATCCATGGCTTGTAAAGCCATTGAAGGTGTAGATATCATGGAGCTAAGTTTTTTAAAAAGAAAATAAACGTTGTTTTTAGGATATCATCCAAGAAGTCAAAGAAGTCCAGGGAGCCATCGCTGTCGCCGCCACCGAAACGCTCTCGTCATATGTATGTCTTACAATTTTTTCATTTTGATCGCTTTATGATCAGAGTAGCAGTAATCTAGCGTTCTTTGTTCTACATCACGCCTTCGTTGAGGCTGGTCGTAGTGAAGGACTACGATTCGGATCCACATATCTTTAATAAAATCACATACTGATTGTAGTTTTGTTTTCAAGTTTATAGCCATACATTTTATATATAGAATAAGGATGACAAACAAGCACACATTTTACCTGTTGATGCTGTTCTCCAGCTATTGATTAAAAATTAAAATGCATTGTCACCACTGAGCACTATGGTGGAGTGCTTCGTTTCCACGTATGGCATGGCTCTATCACGTAAATATTAGAGATGGGCCGAATGTGGATTTTACTGAATACGAATGTTCGGCAGAAAGTTCGGTAAAGCGCGCCGGTTTAGCGACGGCCCCTGTGCCCCTCGCTCATCATTTAGTACTGAGCAAATTTCTGGCACATGATTATATTTTGACTATTTTTCTGAGAATATAAGTATTTCCTTGTATTATTCTTAGTGAAAATTGATATTTATATGATAAAAATGGGTGGCAGAAGATCTACTATTTGGACTTATTTTAGAGAAACTGACGATCAAAATAAAGTGAAATATACTAATGTAATGTTTCTTTGTTTGATTTCAAAAACATTTTATCAAGATTTCTATTTGCTATAATTGGAAATAAATCCACAGTGCCTCAAAAATATAACGCTATGCAAGTAGATTTAACCCATAAATAAAATATACTTTCAGCAGTAAAATTATGAAAGACATGGCATTACTTAATTCGTATATTTCAACACTGAGTATCGCTTTAACGAATGTTCGGTGATTTAGCCGAATATTTGGCTGAATACGAATATTCGATGAAGCTGCCGTATATGCCGAATACCGAATATGAAACGAATATCCCATCTCTAGTAAATATGGCTTAACCACCTATTTGATTAAATACTTTTTATACGTGGTAGAGCCATGCTGCAGCTATATTAGTAGTATAGTTGTACCATGAACGGGTCGGCTCGACCGGGAAAGGACCACGCTCTCACAGAATATCAGCGTAAAATAGTAGCTTAATGCTGCTGTGTTTCGTATGCTGAGTGTAGAGAACCGGAGACCCTTTTTACTGGAAACGAGGCATTCCATCTTAGTCCTTACGAGTGGCAACGCTTCTGCATTTTGATTCGTAATCGAGGATGGTTGTAGATGTACATGGGCCACAGTAACCACTTACCATCATGTGGACTGTGTGCTCGTTTGTCACCCTATCCTATAAAAAAATACTACTTTATCTATTACACTAATTATTTTTATACGTATTGTCTTATTATTTTCTAGCGACAGAAAATCACGGTCCCGGTCCCGCTCGCGTGAAAGAGAAAGAGAACGCGATCGGTCCCGTGAGCGTGAGCGAGAACGAGAACGAGAAAGGGAAAGAGAAAGGGAAAGGGAGAGGGAGAGAGAAAGAGAAAGAGAGCGCGAGAGAGACAGACGGCGTCGCTCGCCAGCCACACCACCCGGCCACCATCACAGAAAACACAGCAAACACGCCAAATATAAGTACTGACGGTTTATTGGAAATTTCAATAAGTGTAAAATATATCAGTAACTTTCTAATTTGTGTTTCATTATTGTTAGTTTGTTGTTGTTAGTTTCACTCCAAAACACTAACTTACAAAAAAGTTATATGAAACCAGTACTTAAAAAACATACTTAAGGCGTCTTATAAAAGTGTTCTGGGTGACAACGCATCTGCTATGTGCTGCACTTGGCAGTTAAGTAATAACCTGATCCTCATCAGAATTGCGCCAGTTGGGGCCGAAGCAAACTTATTTATCACACAGATGGTCACGCAGTGTCATCATCATTGAAAAGTTACGGTTTAAAGTAAAAAAAACTGTTTCTAGTGCATATATATACACAGAAAAATGCCGTGTGACGTCTACTTTATCTTTTATACATTTTAAACCTAATTTTTAGGAATATCTGTTTGGTTAATCCATTACTAATTTAATTATATTTGAGAAATGAATACCTCGTTGGTCTAGTGGTTGTAGTAGTGCGATTACTGACCATGAGGTCCTGGGTTAGAATCCCGGGTCGGGCCAAAAAATCAATTATTGAGTTTTTCCATCAAGAAATTCTCAGTAGTTGCCAGGATCATGAAGTTGGCGGTGTCTCACCCCCGTGCCTCGGAAAGCACATAAAGCGGTTGGTCCTGCGCCCGATCTCTCTCAGGTCGTGTGGGTTTACCGTTCCATTGGATTATGAGAGCGAGGAAATAGAGAGTGCACCTGTGTTTGTGCATCACCTAGGCACTTGGGCACTATAATTCTGTCATGCGCCGATGGCTAGTCTCCGTCGAGGCATGCCTCCGTAACCGAAATTTGATCTGGAGGACAATATTTTAGAAATGACCATAAATCTTTACACTTTTCTAACAATTTAACTTCCCCTTCGTGAGGTCTACCAAATAGAATGAAGGGATCACCAATGCAGCGCTCCGACAGCTGCCCAATAGAACATTTGTAGAGAGAGGTCGACTTTACAACGGAATACTGCGGACTTCCCACTTCGCATGAAGACTAGAAAACACTTATGCTTAGGTTCTGTTGAAATAATTACAGTTGATCCGCGGTAATCCGACAAACGTTTTGCAAGGCCGTGTCGGATTATCTTTGTCGGACTATAGAATGCTGCGACAGCCGGAACTTTTTGAAACGGTATTAAAATAAGTCATGCTAATTAAAAAAATCATGTGATGCACAATGAATACCTAAACACTAAATAATGAACGCCCGCTACCTTAGTCACATTTAAACTGAGACAATACACGTCAATCTAGATTCGTGGTGGCGCGAATTAATTGCAACCTTTTTGTCTACGTATTCGTGAAGGACACCTCTGCCCCTGGCGGATTCATAATGCGACCCGACTCTACCTACATGTTAAATGCATGTCGGATTGCAAGGGGGAGCGGATTAGCCAGGGGCTGGATTAACGGGGGTCCACTGTATAGGTATCTTTTAATATTTATATTTCAATCAACAAATACAAAGTAGGTGATTTAAATATTACTTACAATAAAGTATTTTCGTTTGAATGTTTTATTCCTAAATGATCTATTGTTCCACTACAATATACAAACATCGTAACGAAAACAGAATTATAGGTCTTTCTATCTTTTAAATTGTAAAATCGTGTGTTCACGTCAGATTCGTCCGATTACGCGTGCGCTCTTGTTCAAGTGTTGGTGTTGTCTGTTGTCTATCTACTATCTACAACGAAGTGCGAGGTGGGGTGCGGTATTTGAAATGAGTGCGGGGAGGCGAGAGGACGTTTTGTATTTGTACGTAGTACGTTGTCGTCTGCGAGGGACTACTATTGTTTATCCCTGCGGGTTTCGGGCCTCGGGGCATACCCCATTACCCTGGCAATCATCACAGCCCATTTCTATGGGCCGGTCCTGGGAGCCGTTCGAGAACGACAATGTAGGTAATCTTCTTTGGCGTATTGTGCGCCGCTAGGTAGGTGCTTCCTAAGGGTCAGCAGTCTCGAAGCCCCACAGAGTCCCGTGGACGACAGGTCTCCATGCGAGGCCAATCCTGCCGACAGGTGTGCGCTCCCAGCAGCACTCCGGGCCTCAGGTGCTGCTCCCTAGCTCTAGGTTACGGCGTGGCTGTTCCGTAGGCGTAGTTAGCATATCTCGCGCCTCTGGGAAGGGATCTGTCGGAGGGTCAGCGACTCCCAGTTCCCGCGGAGACGGATCTCGACGCGGAGCCGATGTCGCCAACAGGCGTGCGCTCTTCTGATAGCAACACGCAGGACCTCCGGAGTTCGCTTCCCAGCATATTAGGTGACACGCAGTGTAGAGTAAGTGTCGTCCCGGGCGTCCTCGAGGCTCGACGTAAGCTGACTTCGCCCCGCGGCACGTGCACCCACTGCGAAGCGACGTGCTGTACTTCTCCCTCACGGGCGGAAGCCGAGGACCGACGGAAGTGACCGGCGGCGAGCGCGGTACGGACGCGACTTTTGTACGTAGTACTAGTATGTAATATGTATTCTGTGACCTGTACCTGTACCCCGAGGAGATCCCGGCTAATGGAGAATGCCCTGAGGCCCGAGAGCTACGGTGCAATTAAGCACTCGCAGTTGACACGTACACTGTAATTCGTTCGGGACAGCCACACAGTGAACTTTATTATTTATTCTGTGCTTTTACTTAGGAAGTCCCGCCTTTTAAGCGTAGTGATGGTACATATTTCAAAGTTTATATTTATCACAAAGTGAACTATATTTTTAAGAATAGCCAATGTTATATTTCATCACTAATGTACCTTAAATTATGTAGGTATACATTTTATACTCATTTATCTATTTGTTTTATTACCTTTAAACTTGTACAACGCAACCTTTGCAGATTTCATGTGGGCAAATTTAGAAATAATACTACCCTTATCAATTTCTCTAATGCTTCGGCTGCACCTGAGTGTATCGCCACAAAGTAATGCGTGCCGAAGCTTCATACGTTTTGACACTAAAAAGTTATCGCGATATAAGCTGTGGTCATATTAGCGACTTCGATATATTGTATGAACTATCGTGCAATAATACAAGATGGCCGAAATCAAACGTTTAACTATGGACGACGGATTTCCTGTGTGTGACATTTGTGCTAACAATTACATAATGCATGGATTAAAATCTAAAAAGAAGAAACCTAAAATCCAAAAAAGTAATTCCAGTACCATTTCATCACTCCACTCCATTTTTACACAGCCACCTGCATGCGTCTGAACTGATCGAAAGGGCCGAAATGAACAACCCGAGTCTGACCAGGCAGCGTGATGTGTTGATGCGCTAAAACCCTTTGATGTACCGCCACCTGCGCGATAACGCCCGCACACGCACTCGCAGCCCGAATGTTCGCAACAATAGCCGGTAATAGCCGGTCACATCTGCGTGTATCGTGTCGCTTTGTGGCGATAGATTCTATCACTACCACTCCTAACACCCTCTCCGCTTTCTACACGCTGCTATTTATACAACTCGTTGATCCGCGATTTGTACAAATAGCAGCTGTTCGCCTCTCACTTAGCCTTCAGCCTCCGCAGAGTCTACTTCACCTGAGGATGCCTCGTGTAGAAGGTAATATAAATGTAGGCGAAACACGTATCATATTATCGGGGGTGGTGTGTCGTCCTTAATGTGGTGGTGTTGGGTGTGATGGTGCTGGGAGTGGTGGTGACGGTAATAGTGCATGCAATTGAGGGGGGTTGGGAGGACTGAGCAGGACACATCGTTTTATTTTATTACGCGAATATGAGCAAATTAAGTTCTAATAATTTCATCCACATAGATTGAAAATTGCCCGAGAATATTGAATCAGAATCCTGATTTGAACACCTTTAATTTTCTTGCCATATTC
Organism: Parnassius honrathi; assembly: GCA_018247895.1. Taxonomy (NCBI): domain Eukaryota; kingdom Metazoa; phylum Arthropoda; class Insecta; order Lepidoptera; family Papilionidae; genus Parnassius; species Parnassius honrathi. Next base: position 7,543 of record DWHP01003700.1, read on the forward strand.
GCACACTTGATCTCGACAATCATTCATGTCTAAGTCAAACACTTGTACAATTGCATCAAGAAAGAGGCCAGTAAGTCCTTTTTCCGAAGAGTCACTTACTGGCTTGTAAGCAACAAAATACCTACTTCGTGCTTTGACTTCCTGATTAGCGTCAACAAAACGGAATGTTAGTGGTAAGAGTGTGGTGACCGGTGCCCGGTGATAGCGTTTCGGTTGATTTTGCGCCTCCTGGTGCATCGCTCGCACCGCCCTAGGCCCGCCACTGGGTAACTCCAATAAGTTTTGAGACGCTCGAAACTTATGTTTATATTTTATGAACGCACAATATGTTTCTAAAAAGCACATTTATTTAAAAATAGAACTCCATTAGACAATTGCTCAATATTTAAAAAAAAACAAAGTTCTTTTAATTTTCCTGCAACGCTTCACGCGCTTTTCATTTGAAAACGATGGATCTTAACCGTGAACATTTGAGCGCTATGACCTATTATGATTTTAAATTTGGTTTAACCGAACAATTAAGTTTACAACGGTTACGATCAGCGTTAGGGGACTCAGCTCAATCACGCGCAACAATTTTTAGGTGGTTTGCTGAATTCAAAAGGGGTAAAGTTAACCTTAAACGTGACCAAAGAACGAGTTCAATACGATCCGGAAAATAAAAGGTAATCATCGGTATGGGTCTACTCAGTACGACTGTTACCGACAAAACTGCAACGACCTCGCAACGTCGGCAAAAAAATGGTGGGTAGGTTTTTTCCGCGGAGCGGACATTTGTCGACGTCAATGCTGGAAAATTGTAGGTCAGTTAACTCTGAATTGTATACTAGTTATATTACCCAAAGCTTTTCAAGCTGTGCGGGAGAGAAGACCAAAGACCGGGCTTCGGGGAATCATATTGCATCACGATAACGCCTCTTCACATACCTCCCTTAAAACAAAAGCATTTATTGAGTAATCTGGTTTTGACACTTTAAGTCACCCACCCTACAGCCCTGACTTAGCTCCTTGTGATTTCTTTTTGTTCCGAAAAGTCAAAGAAAAAATAAAAGGCAAATTTCTTTCAAGCGCCGAAGAAGCTGTGGCTGCCTACGAAGAAGCGATTTCCTACCTGTCAGATCAAGACCGGCAAAAGTGTCTTCAGAGTTTGTTTAGGCGAATGGAACTTTGTATAGAGCATGATGGAGAACGTTTTAAGAAGATGTAAAATAAATATTAATAGTATCTGGAATACTTTTTGTATACTTCAAAACTTATTGAGTGTCCTACGTAATAGAAAATTAACTTCTAAAGAAAGGAAAATATTTAACCCTCCTTTATTAAGTTCCGTAGTCGGATAAAAAGTAGCCTATATGTAGCCCCGGGTCACTAACTGCCTGCATACAAAATTTTATGGAGATCTGTCTCGTAGTTTTTGCGTGAATCTTTAATACACAAACAGACAGACAGACAGACAGAAAAACAGACAGACAAAAATTCTAAAAACCAGTAATTTGGCTTCAGTATCCTTTATTTAGTCCCATGGACTTGTTTTTTCCAGGAAATATTATAGTTACAGACACGACTTTTCTACAGATTTATTATAATAACCCTGATAATAACCCCTGGGAAGGGTGATCGCTACCAAGCTATTTCTAATTTGTCTTGTGTTGTTAATTGTAAACATGGTTGTAAGCTATTATTTCCCCCTATTTATTTATTATTTGTAAGCAATATATCCCCAATTACACGACACGTGTCTATATTTATTGCAACCTTAATTGTGGATCTTAGTGGACTTAACAATAAATTAATTGATTAAGTACAGTATTCTTAAGACTGTATAAGGTACACGAAGAATCCGAGTTCAATCTCCGCCATTGCAAATAAAATTGTATATTGTATATCAAGTGACCGCGGGGCATCAACTGGTGGGTTTCGTCAGAGGCAATACAGGGAACCTAAAACTCATAAAATCTAATTTATAAAAAACTGAGGGTGCCAACCCACCTGTAAAGCGTTGGCAGTCGGCAACTATGAAAAATCGCCCTCATGGGATGTTTGTCGTAGTTGCCACTATGATGGAAGCCTATGTTCAAAAGTGGACTTTTATAGGTTGTAAAGGATGGTTGAACTCTTATGTGCTTGCTTTAATTATTTATTAAAATTATTTCTTGTAATTGGACGCCACAAACATTTTTCTGAGCTTACCGTGGTTACCTATTACGACCAAACGGATGAAATGGAATGGTGATTACACCGAATAAGACAAGGTGTAAGTTGGTTACTCTATATGAAAGTTGAAATTGTCCGTTTTGATTAAATCATAGTACCAGCTACACAGTTAAACAAAAAAACTATTTCAGAGACATGTGAACACCGTCAACACGCATTGGGGCATCACCGTTGACACTTTTAGAGCCACGTTGCAGTTATACCAGTAGTAGCAAGAATGAGTTCTCTCATAGAATACAAGCGTAAAATAGCAGCTGAAGGCTGCTGTGTTTCATATGGTGAGTATAGGAACCGAAGACTCTTTTTACTGGAAACGAGGCATTCCATCTTTGTCCTCAGGGGTGACAACGTATCTGAAATTTAATACTTAATTGTGGATAAATGTAGATGTATACGGGCCACAAGATCCACTTACCATGAGGTTGATTGTGTGCTCGTTTATCACTTAAATCTATAAAAAACTCTTCACTCTAAAACTTCTCAGAAATGAGAGGAGGCTTTTGCTTAAGAAAGAGACATTAACAGACTGTAAATTTAATTTAGTTGAGCAAGGATCAGATGCTTTGCTTAGCAAGTGATGTCGGTGGGAACATCACTCAATTTATAAAGTACTTATTCAGAAGACTTGGCTTAGCGCCAGAGCTTAAACTTAGTATCTTTCCTGAATTTAAAATGATTTTATTTTCTTTACTAACTTAAGTTACTGCTAGGAAAACATATTGCAATTTAATTCCCTCATTCGATTACAGGAACAATAAATTAAACATGAGAAAAAGATGAACTTTATTTGGAGCTACAAAATTATAAGTACATATTTATGTAACAACATATAACTATTGCAGCATAAAATAGGCATCAGACTCAGCAATATTCTGCAGTTCTCTTAGCAAAACTCGCGTGCAATCGACGTATACGAAACACGCAAGCAAAAAATAAATATGATAAAAGCGATAAAATATCTTTCATTAATTTTCTGTTTCCTAGCTTGCCTGTAAGGTTAGGCTTTTTCCCCGTCACGCCCTGGACTTCTAAGCTCTACGGGGTAGCCAAATTGACTTACCACATTATTAAAGCTAATAGAAAAGTATAACAAGTAATTTTTTATGTTATGATTATTTTTCAATATACCACGTGTGTCCTTACATATATAGTGTCATCTTATTTTGAGCAATGTTCAAAATTTCAAGGCTCTAGCTTATCGAGAAGTTAATTTAAAATCAATTGCTCAATTTCATCTTAACAATACATGAAAGCGAGTTAATAAAAATGTGGTAAAAATAAATGAAATCGTCGACAAACCACGTGACAGTCACGATGTTATTTCTCAGTCACGATAATATTTTCGTTCGTTTCCAGATATTTTCTAAGTATTTAAGTTATAAAAGTCATCATCAATATAGCCAATCACAAGTTCACTGCTAAACACAGGCCTCCCTAAAGGGAAGCGTGGTTCTAAGTAACTTGCATCTCTTACCAGGTCCATACTCCATCTAGTGGAGGCCAAGTTTCATTCTCCAATGGTCAAGGTTCCATTCCGCAGATAAATATGTCATTGACGGTGGCAACTAACACTGGTTGCACGCTCTTGTTATGAAATTTTAAGTTAGTTGGTTTTAAGCTTCATATCATATTTCATAAAAGCAATATCTATGAGTTCATTTAAAGTAGAATTGAATGGAATTGTACTCGTAGATGTTAATTTTGTAAAATATGTAAAATCAACAAAAGACGCATGAGTCTGAGATAAATCTTTGTTACGTTTCAAATGCAGTAAAGGACATAGACGAATTATTAATCTATATTTGTTCCTCATCATCAACTTAAGTCTCTTTATACGGTCAACTCTGTGCCATTTCAAGTTACTGAGTTGTTCACCTTATATGAGTTAGTCTAATTTTTTTTGGGTATATCACGGCTACGGATTATATAAAGCAATGAAACTACCAGTAAGGCTTTACCCCGTTCTATAGCCCTTTCCATAGCCAGTAGAGAGACTTTCTTTACAGGTCCAACTTACATAAGTATCTTTAGCGAGAAAAATAGAGGAGAAATGTCTTAATGCAATAAAAACTGCATTCCATAAATGCATAATGCAGTCAAAAAAAATGCAGAGAGAAAGTTATCTACACAATAAGCAATCATCTTCTTGAGTCTGTAAGTTTTCTCATGAAATATAATCAAAACAATTAATTGGAATCCCCGTTGGATAAGTACCACACATGGTTCGTAATTCAAGAATTAAAAGCCGCACCGCCACTACACGATACATTTATACCACCGACCAACGTAATGAAACTTAAACTTTATGTCTTAAGCTTGATTACACTTCACGTATTCAAACACTTAATTATAGATAAATATTAAGCCAGTGTTATCAATTATATTAACAAACAACGATATCATAGAGTCATGCTACCTAGTCGTGCAGATAGAGAACTCATCACATCATCTCGCTCTATTGATTGCAAAATGCTACGTCCCTTTGTTCACCAACCTATACGCCAAAGCTTTTTTCAAGAAATGCATACCTAGTTGGTTATTCGTTGTAAGACCTAATTAATATGTTCCAAATTACTTGAAATTTCATTTACTACAATCGTAAACAGGTTATGGAAACATTTAGCTCATGTTTTTGAATAGATTAATAAGTGGGTACTTACGATTCAGAGACACAAGCCCGTATTTTTTATATGATTAGGGTGACAACACAGTTCACCTGATGGTGAGTGTTTACTGTGGCCCATATATATCTACATTTATCCTCGATTACCAATAAAAATGCAGATGCGTTGTCACCCATGAGGACCAAGATGGAATACCCCGTTTCCAGTAAAACGAGTCGCCGGTTCTCAACACCCACCATACGAAACATAGCAGCATTGAATTATTTAGACATCTTCTCGTCAGACATACATCAAAATCTCAAAACTAGATTATACAACTAGTAGTACATGTTGCCAGTCTTGATCTATGGATCTGAAACCTGGTGCTTCAATGCCAGCCATATAAGGGAGCTCAAAGTTGCTCAGCGAGCTATGGAGAGAACTATACATGGAGTTCCTCTGTAAGATAAACTTAGTAATGAGGATATCCGCAGTAGAATATATAGAGATATCCACAGTATACGACGTAGCCAAACGGATTAGTACACTGAAGTGGCAATTGGCTGGCCGTGTAGCTCGAAGAACAGACAACCGATGGAGCAAAAAGATTCTTGATTGGCAGCCTCGTACCAGTAGGTTTAGTGTAGGGTGACCCGACATTAGATGGAGTGAAGACCTGGTAAGACGTGCAGGTAGTCGATGGATGCAGGTGAATCAAGACCGTGGTCTGCGGCATTCCTCGGAAGAGGCTTATGTTCAGCGGTGAACTTGTAAAGGGCCGTATTGGTGATGAATGGTGATG